>VZTL01048609.1:0-49228 GCA_013400535.1 Scopus umbretta
ACAACACCCAGTCTGGTCTGACCTGCTAGGACAAAGGATTTCTGGAACAATGCATCTGATAGTTGCTGAAAATGTTACCTGCTAAGTTGAGAACAGAGATAGTTCCAGAACAGGATGTGACAAACATGAGACCTGTGAGGAGATGTGTTTTTTGAGATCACAGAAAACACACAGAGCGCTTGGTAGTCCAAGGCATACATATAAATAGTTGTTTGTGAAGTTGTTTTTCAGTAATAAATATGATTTTGTGGTCTTTGGCAGGTGACTGGATAAACCTCAGAGACTCAAAGCACAGCTGAGCTTATGCAGCTGCCCTTGGTCGAAGATCATCATTGGTATTTGCAGGAATTTGTGCTATAAAGGCTTGGCTTTGACCAGACCATCAGGGGATTTCTCCCCAGGAAAAACAATAGATTGGCATTTGGTATCTCCCTGGAATCACTTTACACAGTTAACAGGAATCAAAAGAGCTCAGAGGAATGACAGAGCTCAGAGGCCCAGTACTGCCCAGCCAGCTCTCACCAGGGCTCCAGTTTGCCCACCACCGATACATTGGAAGAACTGGCAAGAAACACCTCAGCTTCTGGCTGGGACGCCTTGGTAACCTGAGGATTTATATCACCTTTTAAAATGTTTGAGTCACAGCTAATGTTGTATCTATTATGACAAATTTTTGAATAGAGATTGAAATGATCATTTTTCTTCTTAGTGTAGGAGTACATGCTTTTCTTTGCCTCCTAGTCTAGAGGCTTAGGGTTGCCTGGTTACTCTGACTCAGAAGCTCTGTGAGGTGTCTCTTGATGAAGGAGCAGATACAATTTGGCAATTAGAGAAGCTTGATTTGTCATCTAAATGTAGAAATCCTTAGGAAAAAATAACCATTTGAAGAGCAGTTGTACAGAAACTGCAGCAAGAAAACTCTCAGAATGTGCATTGGTACTGAATGTTGCTGTTTTGCTTATTGTAGAGGCATGAAGGTCATTAATAATATATGCAATAATTAGGATTTTTTTCAGTGCTCAATTAATAGACTCCTGTTCATAGCATATATGAATTGCAAATGTGATCAGAAAAGCATTTTTCTTGAAGAATTTCCCCATGGACTTGTGCTATAAAAAGACTCCATTCAGCTGGCAATCTATTCATCTCGGGCTGGAGTTAAAGGAACATGATGTATTCAGGTGAGGGCTGCAGTACAGCCATCACAGCAAGCTAAAAAGTGTCTTACCTGCTTAAGTGTGCATGTGTATACATATATATTTATGTATGTTATATGTGTGTGTATAAACACGTGCAGATGTTCTTACAACTACACATTTGTGCTGATTTGGGAAATCTGTGATTGCAGAAATGGTTTTATTTTGCAAAGTATGTCCTTTAGAACTGAAGCCATGTTGTTTTAACTGTTGATTCATAGATGTCCTTTAGTTGTCTGCAATTTGATGAATGGCAGCAAACACTTTGAGAACAAGGACGGGCTTCTAATGGTTGGGAAGGTGGGGAATGTTTGTGGAAAAGTGAGTCCTGTGGACTGACAATTTTGCTTGGAGGTCGAGGGAGCAGAAATGCCTTTCCAGTATAAACTCTAAAAGGTCAGAATTTGATTTAATGCACTTAACCTTCAAGAAAACAGGCCTTTTTCATGTAGGATATCCCCTTAGGCTTGCTTCATTCAACTAGCAATAAATGCAGAACAAACAGAATGATGAAAAAGTCCCATTGTGTAAATCTTGCCATGTTTTTAATCAAGTGTAGCAAACTCATTTTATACAGCTTAAGATTAAGCTTTGGCTACCTAATGCTGTACCTAGTAGGGGTACGGTAAATCTATGGCATTGTGATGGTTCCTCTATACCGTCGTGTTATGCCCACTACTATAACTAAGTCACCAAGTCTGAATCATTGTCTGTAACTTCTGCACCAGATGTGCTTTCACAGATTCACTTTGGATACTGCTCAGTTGCAATGGGCTGTTGGCTTAAACACCTCCATGCTTTTGGGATTTCCTACTTCTCACAGTCTGCTTTTTTTAGCTCTTAAAATGCAATGGCTCTAAGAGAGAAACAGAAAGCAATAGGTGTTTCTCCTCTTGTTATTAAAAATTAGGGATACCTTAGGAATAACATATCTCACCCAGGATTATTTTCAGTAGTATATAACTGGCTGTAACAATCCATAATTTTAAATGTGAAATGGTGAAACTCTTAGGTAGACATTAGGTAGTTCTTGCCAGAACTTTGCCATAGAAAAATGGTGCCTCATTAATCTCTTACTTAGGATTTATTTTTTTTATCAGAATCAATTGCACAGTTAATGTAACAAAAAATTAGGATAAATACCAGTTTTCAGCAGGGCACAAGGTGAGCTTGATGGATGGAGTAGTCACTACAGGAATGATATGTAATCTGCTTACTAATTGCTGTGGGAAAAGTCCAGTAAAATTTGCAGTTAACCCATCCCCCAAAATTTGCATTAAAATGAGAAATGGGGAAGACTTCAGGAAGACTTACTACAGAAAAGCTGGGTGAGCAGTGAGGTGGGAGGTGGCATGCAGAATGGTACTGGTGGGAATAATTAGAGATAATGGCAGTCTAAATTAGTACTGCCGGTTAAAAAATAGCTACATAGTTCAGATGCCTGAGGTGGATGGTTGGTGAGCTGCGGTAGCTCCTCTTCTGCGTGCTTTGAGCAGCTCTCAGTGCTCCACGGCCTCTCAGGATGGGCAGGGCCCCCAGCTTGCCGTTGTTGGGTTGAACCACCACCTGCGCCCTCCCCATCGGTCAGCACACATCAGCAGCAGGGAAAGGAGCAGGGACAATTAGCTTAAGAAGAAATGGCATAAGAGATTACACCGAGGTTTCATTGCTGTAGATGATAAATCAGCAATCCATCTGTGACCAGAAAAGGATTTAAAATCTGGTCACGACAACAAAACAGGATTTAACAATGGGAGAGCGAACAGCAGTGATAGTTATTCTGAGTGGGTGGACGGCCTCCCAATAGGCTGCTTATTCTATAATGACCTATTAAAGCAATATTTGCATCCTCCACTTGCTTCTTTACTGAGCCAGTCTACTGGGTGAGAGGTATATGGGAGCCAGAGATATATGGAAGCCAATATGACAATATTTGTGCTTCTGTATTAAGATTCAGTCACATGTTTAACAAGATTATTCCAACCACTGTTATAGTTTTGACTGATATATGTCTCATCTTCTATTTTCTGAAGACAATATCCATGTTAACTCTCAGGGAATTGCAAAATAGAAAGAACTTCACCAACCTGTTTTGTATGTTTTCACTGGCCTCATGTATGCAATATACTTTGTCTATACAGATAGTTTATTTAGGAGGACTTAAAGAGAAAACTGCAAATTAGAGATGCATTATCTTTTTATTCCTGTCTGTGAAGCCTTTTTAGCTATTAAGATTTATATTTGCCTTTAGTCAGAACTATGGTCTCTCACATCTTTTGCCGGTCATGTTATGGCTTACAGAAGTTGCCACAGTAAAGAGATACTTTGCATTTCCTGGTTGTGTCTTCCTAGCAAATGCCCCAACCATGGTATTCACAGGATTTCCATGCTCTCTATTGCAGGGGAGGAAGGATGCAATAACACCGAAGTGGAATGCCCAAGGATAAGAATTACCCCAAATTTCTCACAGCATCAAGCACTTCTTTGTAATGCTGCAAGTATCAGGGTATTCTGGGGAGATTCATTAACAAAACCACCTTCTGAAATGTACATAACACAGAGGCAGAAAAAGCTTCCAGGTCCAAACCTGAATGTAACAAAATTTACAGAGGAAAGAAAGAAAACACAGTGCAGAGGGGACTGACTTTTCAAGCCCTGAGGGACCAATGCTCTCCTAACAGAACTAGGTAAATAAGACTGCCAAAATGTTAGCCTAAACTGCAGTCCTCAGAAGGATCAGATTGGTGGCAGGCTGCAGAACTAGCTTCTGTACTTTTGATTTCTTTTTAGTACAAGGAGAAGGATTTTAATATTGCTCTTTCTTGCCTAATGAATGATCAAAGTTTTCCACATCTTCAGATGGAAACATGCTGGGCCCAACTTTTTTTCCTAGTCTATGCCCACATGATGCATCCACAGCCTCCCAGCGGAGTAACATTACTTGAGGATCAGAGAAAGAATAAATAAATTAGTAAGAGGCAGCTGTATGCAGTATACATCCACATACATAGCTGTGAGGTTCTGGCCTCATACTTGGAGCTCCTTTTTACAGGCTAGTCCACAGCCTGGTACTCTTCTGGCTTCCTATTGTGAACTAGTTTATCCCTGTTTAGTTACTTCATTACAGATCTGGTGCAAGATATTAATGATATTTCCAGCAAATGAGAAGAATTACGAACACCAGTTATGACGGAGAAATAATCAAGAAGGAGAAGGAAGTTTCTAATGAGAAAAATGGAGTCTCCCACAGAGAATTCTGCTTAAAATATCATCGTTTATTAATTGATATGGCCACTCTTGTTGGAGATGATGTTGTTTTGCACCTGATTTAAAAAGCATTCAAGGAATACTTGAATCAGATGTGGAATGTAAAGTGCTTATTGTGTTTTTTCCTGAAGAAATGTTGTAAAAAGGATATTTTAGAGACCATGGAAACTCAGCAGCCAATGCCAGCAATGCCCCAGCTGTGTGGAAAAGGGCTGCGACTGTGCAGTCTTGCATCATTAGGTGGCCTAGATACTCACCCAGGTATATCCACCTGTGCGCGAAGGAGAATTGTGATGATTGCCTGGATCCTTACTCCTCAGAGACCAGTGTTGCTGGAAAATGAGGAGGAGACAAGGAGGATTAACCCACCTGCCCAACGAAGGGCGCTCTATGAAACCTGCAGTGGGGCGGGTATGGATTTGTAAGATTTCTGAAATGAAGAGTGTAACAAACTCCAGGTTGGGTTTCCCAGGCTCCTTGGAATTATTAGGTGCACATTGCAGTGGATTTTCTTGCGCCTGAAGCTGTGACTGCAGTGCGACGGTATTCACTCAGGACCCCTTTGGACCTTGGAATCCATTCTTGACAAAAAGTAGGCTGCATGTATGTGTTGCTGCATGTAGGAGTTAGCTGCTCCTCTGCCATGAAAGTATCCTCCTCAAAGTTATTTTTGTATAGCTGCTTTTTCTCTCAGTATGTGCAAAGCCTCAAGTTTTAATTGCCTTCTGATGTTTGAGCCTTTAGGATTCATGTTTTTATGATTCTCTTTGCGGCTATGTAATTCTTATAAATTCATATAAACAAAAGCTGATTTTTTTTGCACCTAATAAAGTCCCTGCATTTAAGTAAAGATACACATCGCTATCAAAGAACTAACTACTTATTTCAAATGTTTTCCTGAATTATTATTTAAGGGCGTAGGAGGAGGGGAGAAATGTGTTTTTTCTCTGATTCAACAATAAAGGTGCAAACCGTGATCGAAGCCGCTCTTCCAGCTCCCTTCCTAGCAAACAATGGTTCTTAGACACAGTTTAACATCACTTTTTCATCTTATTGTTGACTTCCTCAGCATTAACTTTGAGGAAGAGAAGTAATGCTGTGCAGCGGTCTGGCTTAGTGGGAGATAGCAGCAATATCTACAGGAAGCTTTCTTAAGCCTTTCTGAAAGCAACATATCAAAGGGCAAAAGCTAAGCTACAGAGGACACTTATTGTGCCAGGACAATAGCACAGATACCCTCTCTGGAGCTGGTTAAGTGTTTTTTTTTATGAAACCTTTTATATTGCTGTCAGAAAATGCCAGCCCATTGAAACTTTTTATGGCAATGTACTGATGTACCTTTCCTCAGTAAGAGTTTCTTTAATACATAACGAACACCTGGTCAAACAAAGAGAATATAACTCTCCATGATGCCCAAATATTGCCATGATCTCCAAGCTACAGCTATTCTTCCTCAATTTTTTAATTAAATTTGAAAAGAACCACATAAGAAAGCAATGACACTCTCCATGGAACAGGGTTTTTATTTTTCCAGCTCTCCTTAGTCCTCCCTTAATGGCAGCACACTGTGTTGCTCAAAGAACATATGTCTTGGATAAGCTCTGCCAGGAGGAGGGAAGCTGGATTGCTGTTGCTGGAGGGGCAGAGCCGGGGTTTCCAAGGTATTTTAGCTATGCATTTCCTTACTTTCAAAAATGCTTATATTTCTTTTAGATTTAAAATTGAGGCTGAATTCATCAGTTGCTACAGGTTTTCTTGTAACTTAAACATTTTCGTTCTCTTCAGGCTGCTGCCATATATGATGAACCTTAACCATGTTCAGTAAGATCTTAAGAACATAGTATATTTCCAGCATCAATCAAGACTACAGCTGCAATAGCATAATAATCTATAACACTCACATACAGAAGGCAGGAGCTTTTTCTACATTGGAAACCTCTGAACAGGGATGTTAACACCACCAGAGCATTCCTCTATTCTGGGAAAAACACTGCCAGATAGTAAACCCCAATAAACCAAGACAGAAGAAGACTTGGATTAGCATCTCATGACAGAGTAGGTTGAATATTGGTTTCTTTTTATATAAAAGGTTTTCTAGAACAAGGCTGATGTTTTGGAGCTTCTTGATGTTTCACAGTCTCTTGTCTAAAGGTCTGCTTGCAAAAAGCAGCAGTGCACTCCATAGTGACTCACTTTAGTAGATATAACACTGAAAACCTCCCCAGCGGCACTTTATTCTGAGTCACATTTCTCCGAAGTAGCATCTATTCAGTGTACATAGATTGACTGTCACCTTACTTGACAAATTAAAATCTGGAGCGTTGCATAAACATTACTGGAGGAAAGGTATAGCCTAATGGATTTGCAGCTACAATGGTGATGAAATACATCTGCATAATGATAAAGTTAACATACAGTACTAGCTTTTACAGCTCTTGTTCGTATTTTTAAAATAACTGCTTTTACGTGTCAGGGTCTCTGGGCAGCACCTAGATAAATCAGGGATAGTTGGATATAGTTGTGTATGCGTGCCTATGTGTGTATTTAAATGCATTATACACCCCTCCATATATACATATATACGTGCATATACATATACATTATATATGTACATACACCATTATATATATATATATACATACATGTACACAAACTATATTTCTACATAAATTACTTTGGTTGGCTATTCATGAAAGCACGGTACAAGAGAGAGAGACTCAAAGACTCGTTGGAGAGTTGTGATACGCTCCTGGCCATGTACCATCAGTGCTCCCAGAGGGATTCTGGCTGAAGTTACAGCAGCCTTCATGGGACAGGAGAGCACGTCGTAGAGAAGAGCCCAGGGTGGCTGGCAGGCAGGCAGACGTTGCAGGAACTGTAGGCACATGGGCAGAGTTAAGAATAAAGACTTCACGCACCTCGTGACAGCAAACTAATTGAATTGGTGCCAACTTCAGACTTCCCCAACCTTCTATTAAGTGTTTCAAGCTTATTCAGCATAAGAAGATTAAAATGGATAATTATAATTACAGAATATTGGGGAGGGGGGATTACAGTATAGCCACAGAAGTTAAATGAAAGCTTAACAATTATAGTTATTGACAAACCTGATATACACGAGTTTTGTTACTCATAATTAAGTAGTAATCCTGCTTAGCAGTATTCTGGGAAGGAAAGGTGGCTTTCTCAGTAAAGCAACAGTGGTGCCTTTTACTCCATTTATACTTTAGACATGTACAAGGTCAGCATTGATGTTTGAACTAGTAACCTTAACTTCCTTCACGTTCAAGAGAGAGAAATTAGTACAGAATCTTAGAATCATTTAGTTTGGAAAAGACCCTTAAGACCAGTGAGTCCAACTGTTAACCTAACACTGCCAAGTCCACCACTAAACCATGCCCCCAAGCACCACATCTACACTCTTTTAAATACCTGCAGGGATGGTGACTCAACCACTTCCCTGGGCAGCCTGTTCCAATGCTTAACAAGATATTTTTGGGTGTGTTTAATTTGATCTCTTAAATGTGGAGGTCAGCAGGAGACTAATTGTGTCCCAGACTCCATCAACTATATTGATTCGATCTCTGTTTGTAAAGGGGACCTAAGGAGACTCACAGATAGAGATGTTGGTTCTTACTCAGATGGATACTATTTTCGGTAGTCTCTGCAGAGAAAGTTGCCGATACTTCCCAGGTTTCCCTCCCTCGTCCCTCCCACACACCTTTCATGGTGGAGTTCTCTCTCTCGCTGCTTTTTTCCCCCTAACCCCTGCAGCACCAGGGAATCATGGCTCCGCTCAATTCCCAGTATGGGATTTGGCTGGAATGTGGTCTGAAGGGTGGTCATCTTGGTGAACCATTGGGATCTGTACAGCAGGTTTGACAGCAGGCTCTGGTGTTCACAGGGACTATTTCACCTGCCTGCACTTGCGCTCAGCCCTTTCATCAGGACGTGACGCCAACCACCCTGTGCTAGATCTCCAAAAGACACGAGAAGAGCCTGGGCAGTTGCTGCTGAGCACTGTGGTGAAAGAGCACGTTCCAAGGCTACAGACTCATGTTGCCATTTGGAAATGCCATGCCATTACTGTGCTCCTGGGTGAGGGAACACAGGCGTACTGTCCTTACACATTTATGCAGGATTAAATAAAGGGTTTAACTAAAAAAGCATTTGGAAGGAGGTCAAGTCTCACCTGCACTTGGGTCCTGGTATCTGTTTCTTGGGTTAATGCGGCCATCAAGGGAGGATATGGAGTCATGGTGCTCAACTGTGGTGCGTTATTGATGCATATAGTTTACTACATTGGTGGTTGCTATGGACTGCAGAATTATAATGCAGGGCAAAATACAACATGCATGTGCAGAGAAATGTATGGATATTCGTTTCTCAAAGAAAGGGTATGATATTTAGCTGAGTGGTGTAAAAGATTGGCTTCAACAGCAGGCAGGCCAGATATGTATCTCGGGAGGTGTGATCACACTGCATATATCACACCTGTGCTATGGCATATAACAGTTTTTGAGGAAGAGAAAGAACTTAAATGGCTAAGTAGATGTGCTGATTTAGCTCAGTGATAAGTGACATTTTGGGGGCAGAAAGAAGGGGTGGTTGGATTTTCGAGTGGGCCGGAGTGAGATGTACCATTTGCACCCTCACCATTGACACGGCGAATCTCAGCCCCTCCCCATGAGTATACAGTAACTGTCCAGCTCTCTGCACTTGCTTGTGTATGGAGCATCTTTTAAGCCTCACTTCATATTAAGCATGACCCGCCACAACATTAGCATTATGGTCCATACACTTCATGGGTACCCATTTTCCCTGTCATACAGATTATCAAACCTGGCAAATTACGGACCCCAAATTAATCATATCCACATTTAATAGTTTACAGTGGTGGAATAATTCTGTAGTACCTAGCACTTCATACCTATGATTAATAGCCTTAATATTCACCTCACTATACACATATATTTTACTTGATACTGATACTATACTGCCACCCTTAATTTCAGTAATTTAAGGTATTCTTTCAATGTTTAAAAACAGTATCAGTTTCACGGGAAATTGCAATCCATGTATTATTTAAGTCATTTTAAGCTTCAAGTCACTTTATATGACATCATTTCAATTACATCCTTGCTCAATATATAAAGCACTTACTCATAAAAGAGAATGAGTTAGTCAGATGTACAGAGTTTTCAAGGTCACTATATTGTTAATAAAACTTGTTAACTGACATAGGCATTAGTCATAAAGCTGAGTAAATGTAGTGATTAAACCACTCACAGTTCCTCACCATTCTGTTACATCCTGCCTTCTAAAGAGAGAATTTTTATTTTGGGGCCTGATTTAAACCTACTTAAGTCAGTGGAAAAACTCCCTGTGGCTTCACTGGGCTTCATATCAGACTGCCA
Organism: Scopus umbretta; assembly: GCA_013400535.1. Lineage (NCBI taxonomy): Eukaryota > Metazoa > Chordata > Aves > Pelecaniformes > Scopidae > Scopus > Scopus umbretta. The sequence continues at coordinate 9,881 of VZTL01048609.1, forward strand.
CTAAATAACAGAACCACACTCACGGAAGGAGCAGACAACAGGTTGATAACTCAGGCAGACTCCTACATATCAGCTCCTGGTACAGTTTGTAGCTGTAATGTTCATCACAGCAAAACAGGCAGAGCTTGACCAAGCTCTAGGTGGAACTGCAATTACATTTTAGTCCTTCAGACATCTCTTATTGCAGAAAGCACAGAATTTCCCTGCTGCAGAAAGCATGGAATAATTATGGTTTCGACTTTATGGGTGTTTGTTGATCCCCCAGCGGTGGGCTGTTAATCATTTACTGGCTGCAAGGGACCAAATGAAAGCACACATGCAATGTGCAACCATACAAAGTGCACAATAACCAGAGTGATCGAAAACCAAATGGAGACACTTCAATTTAATGAAATCCCCACTCAGGTCCTGGGAGAGATCAAAACAGATCAGCTCCCTTTTAGTGATAAGGAGTACATTATTTCTGTATACATTACCACTCTGTACTGAATACCAATGAGTACTATGTATTCTGTTTAAAAGTGAAGGATTTTGTCTAGCCTGTGTCTGCTCTGCCTTACTCAGTCACCCATGCTGTAAGATTAGGTATTTGAATGATCCTTGCCAGATGAAAAGCTGGGAGGCTGGAAAGAAGACTAAGGCATTGTCAGTGCCAATATGTACAATACAGGATGAATCACGCCCTATGTGGGATCCTACAACTCACCTGTATGAGACACCTTAGATACTTCTAATCTGAGCTAGTCATCCTAATTTCCCTTGGAAAATGGAAAGATGGCAACTTTAGGGTGCCATTTAAATGACCTCCTAGAAGCATTGTCTTTAGTGTGACATGAATTATGCCATAGTCTCCAGTGAGTATACAGAATAAGTCTCCATTGACCGCACAAAGGTCCTAAGAAGACTCACTTATATGGAGGTTTCCACAAGGTGAGATTCATTCAAGACAGTCCCACCCAAAGCATCTGCTGCTGGGTACCACAAGGCAGCAGAAAGACCAAGTTGCCAGTACACATTGCCACCAAAACAGGCAGAATACCTTCCTAGCAACACTGGACCACTGTGATGCACCCCGTAAGAAGCAGAGTCTGCCACAGAGACCAAGGGGGCACAGAAATCCTCCACGAGGAGACTGTCCACTGCAGTCCCATGTAGAAGTAAGGGCCTGCATATAAGAGAAAATATCCATTTAAATGGACAACTTGCTAAACAAAAACATACTTACATGATGTGTATATAAGGTATCTACAGACTCCAGAGAGTGAGGGATTAAATATAATGGAAAGTAGTGGGGGACAGGTAGCACCTCAGCCAGAAAGCTGATCTGGTTAGGATCAACAGGACAGCAAAGTCTTTATGATTACCAGGAACTGGAAAAAACAGAGTGTATGAACAGTATCATCAGAGTGTCACACGGCAGAGGGACAACAGCAGCAAGGTGAAAGGACTCTTCCTCCTGGTAGGAATAATAACAAGGGAGCACTTAATTAAAAATCCAAGACACTTGAAAAATGTATCCAGAAGGTACAACAGAATGGCAGCAAAACCATGACTTTTAGTGCGATTCATTTATTAGCACTACAGCTCCTGTTACAGCCAGCTGCCCACTGAAACAGCTTTTTCTAAACAAGGCAAATCCTAATCCAGCATGGTCCTAAGAAAGGAAAATCAGCGTTTTGGGAGATGGACCAGAAAGCAGCACAAGTCCGTGCACATGGTTAGATTGCTATTGGCAAAGCAGCTATAAAATGCAGCTATAAAATTCTCTTAAGAATTTGCAGTTTATGTAAACAAGCATGGAGTCTTCCTCCATTATTGAGGAGTATGTGGTTCATGGAACAGTATGGATACACACAGACTTTAGTTTAGTCAACAGAATTATTTTATCTCTTAAAATTATTTTCATCTCATTTATCTTCTATTTTTGCCTGAAAATATGCTTAATAAATCTTAAGCAATACTTTAATAGACAGATATAGCTGGAAAAGTGGTGAATACAGTTTTTTTATTGTCAGTGATGTGTTCATTATACTCATGTAATAGTCATCCCTCTTCCTCTTCTGCTTTTGTCTTCATCTTCCCATAATCCTAGGCTGTAAGGACTAAAAATAAAAAAATCTGCACTTAATTATGTATGCGCATTTTTGTACATTGCCTAGGACAACCTAAACTGATGCACTGATACTGCCACTCCTGCCTTGTGCTGCTCAGAGAACCCAGAAAGTCTGGGGGAATGAGGCAGAGGGAGCGTTTGAGTCCAGTGGGCAGCAGCGTCTGGAGCAAAATGCATGTGTCAGTGGGGAGAAGAGAATTCAAGGCAGAGGTCAAGGTGCGGGGTGATGAATGTCTGGGAGGTGAGGATAGAGCAGGTGGTCTGTGCTCACTGAAATGATTCAGAAGCTGCAAGAATAGGGAGACCAGGAAGGTTTAGCAAAGGCACAAGCACAGGCCTCGTGGAAAAGGCAGAGGAAAACTGTAACACCGTGTTTCCGTGTCTGAGACAAAGATGGAGAAGCTACCAAGCAAAGACAAGGAAACATGCGTGACAGACAGGGTAAATAGGATTTTTGAAAACACCTAAATTCTTAGTGCTTCTAAATCTCTCTTGTTTTCAGAATCCTACTTGGAAACAACAGATAGAGCTGAAAAATCCCACTAAAGGAGAAGAGCTCTAAGCAGGCTGAGCAAGAGCTGGACATCAGGCATGCAAAAGGTGTTATAAAGAAATATGCAGTTATAGACATAAAGAGGCAAGTCTAGGAAACTTCTGTGCATTTGAGCCTGTGTTAGTAAATGAGCTCATTTTGATCACTCTTTGTAAGAGAAGAGAGGGGGAGAAAATGCAGTCCTTGGAGGTGATCAGTAGAGAACACTAGAAGGGAGAATCAGGAAATGTACTTAAAGCTTTCTTCAAGATCTGGGTTTACTTTGCATGAAGGTTGCCACAGTGACATTAAATACAAATAAACTGGACATTCACAACAGATTTGATCTCCACATTGTGCCATAAGTTACCTTTCTTCTGAGCAGAGTCAGCTCTGTTTACAGAGCCCAGCTATTTTAGTTAAGGATGTAGAGAGGAACAGACTTTGATGTTATTTCTTTGAATTTACCTGGCTCCATGGAATTGAACAGAGATGAAGAGCTGCTGAAATTAAACAGACGTACAAAACTGTACTCAATGTACCAAAGACAGAAATACCCAAGGCCATCCCTATGACATTTGGATAGTATTTGGAGAAGCAAGGAGGATTTTTCATTTGCTCTTCATGTGTACATAGGAATGCCACGATAGTACCAGCAAACTGTGCAAGTGGGCAAGGGAAATTCTGGAGAACTCCAGAATTGCTAAAAACCAGCAAGTATTCATTTCCTACATCTGAACATCTCAGGAGACTATAAGAACTTTAATGTAGGAAAAGGTCAGGTCATTTCAACTTCAAGTTTGTCTGGGTTTTATCTGTTTTGCTAAGAAAAACTGCATATTAGAAAAGAGCCAAGAGGAAATTTCACATAGTATAAAATTGCTTATATTAACCACACTTCAGTAACCTGCAAGTTGATAGTCACCTATTTTGTGAATGAAGGTGCGTTTTACTGCCATTCAACACTATATAATCCATTGTCATAGAAGAGGTAAGGGGCAGTATCATGCTTGTGTTTGTTGGTGCCATCAGGAGTATCTGAAGACTAGGATTTTGACTGCATCCTTCTTCCTACCATCTTTTGGAAGTAGTCAGGTCATCCCCACACAATGATGGAAAATTAAGGCACAGGGAGCCTGGGAGCCAGGCCTGTACCTATGTAAAAGAATCTGCCCTAAATGATTTGCCAATTATTACACTGCAAATTTATAGCTAGGCAGAAAAGTGAATGAGTGTGGCTTTGTCCTAGCTGGTTTGGGACAGTGGGGGGGTATTTTACCAAGACAGCCCTAGTCTGTATGGTAGCATGCAATTTAAAAACAAAGTGGGAGAAGAGGGGGACAATAGCCCTGCCATCTGCCCAGGACTTGAGCTCCTAACTCCAAGGAATCAAAGGCAGCTGAACAGCCAGGAGAAAAAGCTGAAAAGAGCTTTAGTTTGCAGCACAATGCTTCTGGCCTCTGGCTGAAAAGAGAGCAAAACCAAGCATAAGCCACTGCGACACTTCCAGTGAAAAGGCGAACCTTTTGTACTACCTGCAGGGTGGCAAAGGGCAGTAAGCACCTGGTGGGACCACCAGCTGGAAAGCAGGGATGTGAACAGGCAGTGGCAGCTCTTGAGATGATGAATGCTTCTTTGTTCCTTAAGGGTTTTGTATCAGGCAGATTGCTGACAGCAGGTTTCTGTTTCCCTGGTATGAATGTGAACCACAGCCTGACTGAACATGGGCCAGCTCATTCAGTGGCCTAGTTAAAATGAACTTGTGGTATCTCCATCCCAGTCTTGGCGAAAAGGTATCTACGCTGTCAAACGCGTTCTCACTCCTGTTTGGCTTTAATAACTCATTTCTGGTAGTCCAAAATGCATTAATTCTGGTTATAGACAATCTGTGGTCCTGTGTGCTGTTCAAAAGAGTTTCCCATGCCAAGAGTCCACCTGGCTTAACAACAGCCGGTTTCTCCAGTGGTTGTATGAACGCATGGACTCTTTTGACGACTTACAGATTTCCTATTGCTTTTTGTACAGATTCATCACACCATCAAAAACAATAATCTAGTCCTTCAGACTGGAGTTTTCAAAGAAGTCATTGAATTAAGAGAGGATTGGAGACTAAATTCCTTTCCTGGTGGCTTTGAAAATCAGTAATTTCTATGCCAAGAATTAACCAACTAATAGTTTGCCTCTCATTCAGTAATTTGATACCTCCTGTCCTTGAAGTCTTCTTTTTGGTCTCATTAAGTTACACTAGAAAATGTGTTTGCTATGTGAGGAGACAAGAAATGAGCAGAGCAAAGTAGGAACTCTGTGTGAACAGCCCCTAAAGCTGCATTGTTTGTTTTGTGTAAATGTATTCCCTTTTATAACCTACCTGTTTGATACTCTGAACATGGACACATTTTTGAAGTAATGATATCCAAATAATTTACTTCCACAGAAAGGCACCTTACTGTGAGGTAAAAGCAGGAACAGTATAAAATGGTGCCTTAATATAAACACAATCATATGCAGACATGGACCTTTAATATATGCAGACATGGTGTCTGCACCTTCTGCTGAAACCCATCCCCACTGGGTCAAATGTACCCCTAGTAAAAACTAGGAGTTTGGGGCAAGAACTACAAGATACATAGTTGTTTCAGCTGAAATCACAAGTAATTTAAATAGAGAGAATGTGCAGGGCAGTATCTGATCAATCAGAAAGGTAGTAAAGTTTTCTCTAAGCTCCTTAATACCAAAACCAATCAATTCTGAATGGGAAAGTAATAAACAAAATCCTCATTGTTTTGTTTTGTTTTCTTCCCCAGAAATGCCAGAGTTTTCACATTTTCACTATGTGTTTAACACAGAAAAAAATATGCAGTTTTATCTCATTGATTTTCTATTTATCTGCTAGCCCATTATATTGAACTATAATGTTGTTCCCAAGGAATTAAGAAGAATATCTAAATTTACAAGGTAATGCATAAAACACCAAAGCAAGTGGTTTAGCAAGTAGTTTAGCTTGTGTGTAAAAATGCTTGTCATACACTGATGAGATGGCAAATCGAAAAAAAAACCCAAACCCTACTTGGGCACTAGATTTTCTTCATATGATGATTTTGCAATTCCAGTTGTAATGTAGACAACAAACAGCTGAATGGAAAGGTCACGCAGTGCACAACTGCAATCTTCTTGTGCACTGCAATCAGCCACAATTAATCCTAAATCCTGGAAGCATTTAAAGACACTTAATACATTTAAAATACACTTAAATACCACTTAGAAAGTAACAAATGCAGCATTTTGCTAGCATCTTTTACATATTGCAATGTTTTTTGTCATTGAAACAGTTTATATAATTGAAGTAATCAGAATAAAAATGGTCAAAAGTTGTATTTTAAAATATTTAACTATTTCTGAAGGAAAATTCCATAAATTGTGAACCTATTGTCTTCCAACTTCAAATACAAAGAAATTTGTGAGGACAATGCTGGCCTTGCAATGGAGTAGCTGAGATGCAAATCAAAGTTTTGTAGCAAGTTCCTGTAAAACAAATGGAAAAAAAAAAATCATAGAGATAACAAACTGCTGTCAACAAACGGAAATCGATATATTATAAAAGCATTAAAATGAGCAGAAACATAACTATTAAAATACACTGCCTACAGAGGAGCACTAGACAATTTTGCTGGCTTACACAAATCATGTGCATTTGCCAAGTACCTCATAAAATGTGATGCGGGAACAGAGTTGGACAGGTGTCCTCTCCAGTGCTGCTGTGATCTTCCCTTGGCAAAGTCTCCAGGATGACTGCTTGGAACCACACGGTTCTTAGCACCCTGCCGCTTCAAAAAAATCTTCATGGAACAAAGACATCATTATATGATACTATTCTTAGCACTGAAGTATGTCAAATCAACCTGTTTCTCATCCATAGTGCTGCAGCCAGTCTAAACTCCCTGTCAACATCATCTGTCAAGCAGTACTGCTAATAGCGTTCAACTCCAAACAGATCCAGGCAGCCTCCAAAAGAGTTACTCTGCCCTGTGTTGGCATCCCTGCCTGCCCACAACACACCAACCCAGTTCATTGTCACTGCTCTTGTCAACGTCTGTGCAGCAGCAGAGGAAAAAGTGTGACAGAAAGCCACCATGATGGGTGTTTGCTAAGCAGATCAACCAAACAGAGGTTTTTAAGTTTATTCCATGATTCCCCATCACGAAGTAAGGGCACAGCAGGCCAATAGCAAGCAGGAAAGCAAGATGTCACACATGTGGGCATGACAGCCCATGCTGTGGTGGGACTGGAGTGGTGCCTGCATTTGTTCTGCCTCAGAACATCTCTCCAACAGCCAAGAAGCAAACATGCCAGCAACCCCTAATTTAGCACACGTTTTATGCTGATAGACCTGAAAGACACCCAGTGGTTTGAACTTCATTAGAAGAATTCCATTGCGCAGGCTTAGCAAGCTTCTCTTTTAATTGCTTCTAAAGCCTGCTACCCATCTACTGGAAAACCTTGCCTTCTGCAGCGACAAAGATGTAATAATGATTCTGTACACTTGTATGTAAGATATGTGTATCTATATTATACAGAAGATAATAAATGCAGATTTTTAAAATATATGGCTATTTTGGGTACAATGTAATGGTTTTCCATGCTTCGACACAATGAAAAATTTGACCCAACTCATATATCCAGAAATCTAAAATCCAGTATTTTGACAGTAAAATGTCCAGTGTTTGATTTCTTTGTATACTTTCAGTGACTAAAAAAGCTAACTCATAAATAAATGAAAAAAAAAAATCACCTGCATAAATGGAGAGCTAATGTTCAATTTTCCATGTATTAAAGAACTAGAAGTGTTCTTCCAAACCTGCCAAACTAAGTGAAACAATCATTATCTTTTAGAAAATTTCTAGCATTGCTAAAGCTAATTTCTGAATTGATGAAAAAGCTCCTTTAGAAATGGAAAAAGTTCACTCCAACCTGTCAGAAATACTATTTTATTAAGGAAAAAAAAAGTCTTCAGCTTGAAATAACTTCTCTGTAGACATACATGCAGTCCTGTAACTGAACCAAATCAACTGCTTTTTTGAAGAATTACATTCACAAACCCCCTCAAAATTTAGAATTTATTTAATGGTTCCTTCAGAATCCAGTACTGATTTTAAAAAAATCCTTAAAGTGGTAGAGAAAAAAGGCATCTTTTTTAGGGTTTGGGGTTTTTTTTTTCTGTGGAAGACACTCTTTCAACTGTGCACCAACTCAAGCATTCACTCAACATAGGCAGTTAAAACTGTTCTTTCCAACAAGCTCTGAACAAAATAATTTCTTTCTTCACTTTGTCACTGTGATCACTCTGGGCTGTGGGGATCAGAAGAAAAGCAAAATGCCTTTCTAGTACAGCAGCCAGTGTTTGTTGAGGGGGCTTGCCCACAGTTATGTATTGTATAAATGACTACATGTCCTGTACTGTTAGGCAGGAGTCAAAACTGCCTGGGGCATCCATCTGCAGGCTTTCAAAAGGATGATGTGAAGAACATGTTCTAGTAGCAAACTGTTCATAGCATGATAGGATCATTCAGGTAGGACCTCAGGAGGTCTCCAGTCCAACTTACTGCTCAAAATAGGGTCAGCTACAAGATCAGGGCTTCACCCAGTCAGTTCATTAAAAGCTCCAAGGATCAGAAGTGCACAGCCTCTGGGTAACTTTCTCCACTGCTTGACTTCTCTCATGGTGAAAAAGTTTTCTGTATACTTACTCTGACCACTCTTGCCTGAATTTATGCCTGTTGTCTCTCTCTTCCTCCCACCATACACCACTGTGAAGAGCCCATCTCTGTCTTCTCCATACCCTCCCTCCCCATGGGTGCCAGCAGGCTGCTGGCAGACCCCCCCCTTCCCCAGCTTCTCAGGGCAGGGCAGGGCAGGTGCACCCACAGCTTCCTCGCAGACGAAATATTTTATAATAGGAGAAGGAAGAAGCGTCATAGAAAATACAGCTGTGGATGATTTCCAAAGCCACAGAACTTTGGAAATCATTCCCTTACTTCTTAAAAGATCTGTAAATGTCAGAAGTGGAGCTCAGAAGGCCATTATTGGTTTTGAAACCCTGCATGTGATAGAATACAGTTGCCCTATGTTTGAGCTGAGCCCCGTGAAGTGGTTCACAAGAAAATCTTCAGGCCTTATTTTTCTGATATCTGGACTTCTTGCTTGCAAAGGACTTGTACACAGTTCCTTTACCGAATGTAAGTAATTCCCTTCCCCTTCTCTCCCGCTCATGTCCTCATTACACCTGATACCATGACTCAGACTGGTTACCCAAATGACAGTGTTAACCCAGCAGGGACTGGGAAAGTTACAAATTCATACATATGTGTCTGCGCAAGAACCTACCAGAACTCCTACCTCAATAATAGGTCATTAAAAAAGCAGGGATGACAACAGAAAATAAACTAATTGAGCCTAACTATCTGTATTTATGCAGACATAAGAATGTACAAAGGTTGTGCTGGATGAAATGCTCATCTAGCACCACATCCAACAGTGGTCATTATGGAAAGAAAACTGGGTGATTATGCAAAGACAATTCGCCTACTTATCAGCTGTCCACAGATTAGGGATTTAAGAGTTTTGTATCCACCATTTTCAGGGATCTTAATGGGTTTCTCTTCCATGACCTCTCCAATGCTTTTTGAACTCACGATGTGCACAGCAAACTGTGAAAATTAACTCCACAAGTTATTTATGCTATATATAGAAGAAAACTTCATTTGTTTTAAACTGCTGCATGATGGGTGCCCTGGGTGTTCTGTAGTTTCTGCATGACAAATTGCAGCAAATACCAGTTTCATCTGATCATCTTTGCTACCATTCTTTGTACCTTTTCTGTGTCTGTTAGACATATATTTTAGATTAGGAATCCATCTAAAAAATATGGCATGGGCACATATAGTACAGATGAGCCACAGGACTTTATAATGACATTATAAAATGCTATCTATTTATTTCCTAATATTTTCAAACATTCTATTTGCCATTAAATTCAGGAGCATATAACATGGACCTTACAATTTTGCTCTCAAAACTGCAGCCACTGAGAAAAGAGAGCTGCTGGTCATGCGATTTCCTTAACCTGAAATCCTGAACACAGTACACAGCTAGTCTAAAGGTTGATGTCAAGAAAATATGAGGAAAATCCAGAAAATGCTAATGACGTGATCAGATCACATAAGATGTAAAATTCATTGTTAGTTACTTTACAAGTTTGATGAGAAACCTGTTTAGTTTGGATCAGTAATGACTTCAGAAAATCACACAACACAAAAGCCTGCAGACAGAGTTCATATAAATGTGCTTTATTGCAGAGAAGTTACATTATTTACATGCTGCAACACATTACAACATAAATCTATCAAGTATTTCATGGTGGATGCTGTTGGTTGCCAGATAGCCTTGTTATAAGAACCACATTATAAAGTGAAGAGACTTACAGCTTTATATACTCTACATCTTGGAGTAGCTAAAATGTTAAAAGTCAAAAGGCAGTGTTTTCTCAGGCCTGCCTGTTGTCATACGCATGCAAAAGCCTAAGGAGAGCAAATATAAAAGTATTGTCTGGTTTCAGGTCTATGATGCCACCAAAGCAGATGATAGATGTGTACTGATTTATATTTTAAAGCATATAATCTTGCATAAATTATACAAGTCTAATAAGATTGGTATAAATCTAATTATTTATAAACCATGGCTTAGAAATAAAGGAGAAATGCAGCTTGCACATGCATTTAAAAGGACAACCTAGCAAATGTTTGTGACCTTAGTGTTTGATTATCTTTTCTCTTAACAGATCTGCTAGAAAACACCTTAATTCTAGAGTTGCACTTCTCTTGGCTGAATAATGACAATGAAACTCCAGAGAAAGACAACTAAGCAATCTAGCCAGTATATGCTGGTGGAGAAAAATCTATGAAATACAGAACATTATTTATGCCTAACTTAGTATGTCTTCATTAAGCAATGTTTCCAGCAGCATCATAGTAAAATAGAATAGTTGAGTGAAATTTGGCCCTTCATTTCTTAAGTGTGAGATAATTTAAAGTCCCAGTTGAATCTGTAGCCCAAATATCAGTTGCTAAATATACTGAGGAAAGCTTTGTTGTTTTCTAAAGGAAAGTTCTCCAATTGTATCAGTCTTAGGAGATGTGACTACAACAAGCCTAAAGAACCATAACAGACATTTTTTAAGAAGTGAGGGAAAGAGTCAGGGTGAAAGAAAACAAAACCAAACAAGAATATACAAACCAGTGCCTTCCCTGGTAAATCACCCATCATTCTTTTGCTTGCCACACAGCTGGGCTGTTTTACACCAGCCAAGGAAAGGGCTTTGTTTCTGTGTTTCCAATGAAGTTATCTTTTAAAATAGAAAGAAAGGGAAAAGAAAATGAGCAAGGAATTGTAGATAGGTAGTGGTGGCACAGATACAGTCATGCACGAAGGGCTTGATCCTGCCAGTGATGCAAGGGGCAGTGGAACTGTGTGGATGCTTTGCCAATGTGGATCACCTCACCTTTGGTGCATGTTGCATCCTGACACGGCTGCCGCAGTGCAGGAGCAGCATGCCCTTGCTCAGCCCCACGGTAAAGGAGGGAGGGCAAGATGAGTGAGGGTGCCAGGGCTGGTGCTTGCTCCTTATAACTGTCTTGTCTCCAAGAGGCAGTCAGTATGTACAAATATCTCCTTTCATGAGGCCTCCATGGATGCCCACTTCTAACCTCAGTGTCTGGCTCTGACAAAGTGCTGACTCCTGTTAATGAGCCAGGGCAACCTGCCATAACCTGCCCCCCACCCCATTCACACAAACCACCACTGAGATGGGCTGCAGAACCTCCCTTCAGGAGCAGGAGAGACGTGAGGTGGTCACTATACTCAGCATGTTTAAAGTTGTGCACCTCTCTGCACACAGAGTCAGTGTGCTCCTGGAGGACTCCCAGAAAGCTATGTTCCCAGGATGGACTTCTTCCCATCCAGGGAAATTTAGGGTTACTTTCTCTCTGAAGAGCTGATCAAATCTCACTGAAGTTGATGGAAAACTTACTGCCAAATCCCGTGAGTGTCTGGGACTGGGAAGGGAGTATCAGGGCACACCACATCTAACCTCAGCTCTTTTCCACACTTAAGCAGAGAGTTGGATTTGGGCTGCATGTGGGATGCCACTCGCACTCTGCGTGCAAAGTGGGTGCACAGATGTCCAAAGCACCTAGACTCAGATGCCTGACTCCCTTTCACAGAGAACACGGATTCTGGGCTTCAAGGGTCCCAGCCAGAAGATGTGTGTTGAAGACAAAGATCACATCTCTTAGGCCATAACTACACCCTACAAAAGAGGGGTAGGAGAATCAGACAAGCCCAGGGTAGCAAAGACTTAGGTCATCATGTCCCAATGGTGGAATTGAGCACTGTCCAGACTAACTAGGTTGGTTGGGGCAGTTTGGCCGCTTTAATCTAGAGCTGATGAGCAGAATTTATGAGCAGGGCCAATGTGTTTAGACAGCACTGAGACCTGAGCTGACTTGTCCCCAGCTGGCTCAGGTATCGGCATGCTCTGGTTAGGGCTTAGCAGAGGAAGATCAGATCCATCTCAATCTGTCAGGGTAGATGTGCCTGTAGACTCCTGTCCTTTTTGAACGACACAAAAAGTCATGTTCATGCCCAGCTTGTCTAAGTCCCTCCACTCAATGCGTTTTATCTTAAGCCACTTTTTCTATGATGCCACAAAAATCAGTGTATACTACATACGTGTATGTGCATGTGTATTAGATATGACATTTTATATATATATTAAACATATATAAATATCTATTTTTATATATATTATATATATATTAAACAACACATTGTATTCAATCATCCTCACTTCATGTTCTTCCACTGAATCCCATCACTTCTCTCAAATTGCAAAAGTTCTTTAGGACTGAGCTGTTTCTTTTGGAGTACTATGTGTATAGCCAATTCTAGTGAATACCACTTTACTGGTACGGCATTTAGATGAGTGAGGGGTTTTCATTATTAGTGATACTCCTCAGAATCTTTACAATATGTCCTCAGGCCCTGATGTTATACGATCACTAAGACTCATAGCTGTGAATGGGACATCTACGAATTAAGCTCATAGACATGATGAGAGCTGTAGCTATTACTGAAAATTAGCACTGTATTAAACACTAACTTTTACTGTGAATGTATATCTAAACAAATAAGAAAAAAATGAAAGCATTCTGGAGAGTGGAGAGACGTGCCATCATTTCCATTCCCACTGTCTCTTACAATTGCATATATGGGGGAAGAGTAATATTTTGGACTTCTCACTCCAAAGGCCAATTTTTGGAGGTTTGCCAACAAGGAAAAACAGTACACTGTTGTTCTGTATGACTGAGCTAATATATTTCCCAGAGTTGTCTGGTTTTAGTAAAACAGGTGATCATTTCTGGGGTACATTCTTTGTCATTCTTGCTTGTCTTAGCAGTATATGCTCAGTATGAAATACTGAACAAGATCATCACTATGGATTTTTAAAGTAGGATTTCTGGTTTGTTAGATGATATTTTCCAATTAGTAACAAACAACAGATAAGTTGTCCTAAGACTTACCAGAATATGCAGCTAAGACGACTGAATTTCCACTACAACATAGTCTATGAGCATTAACAGGGAAGTGCATAACAAGTAACTTACTGCGTATAAAACCCCTGAATAATACAGTATCAAACTATAAATTTAAATAACAGAGAGTAAACAAAAAAATTCACTATATAAAACACAGGAAAGGAAAAAAAAAATCTCCAAAGCCCAAAGGAATTTCCCGATATGAATTACGGCTTCCATAGCCAGGGAGAGATTACTGCAATTCTATATATAAACAAAAAAGTCTACAGCAGGTATTTTAACTTGCAATTAGAAGAAAGTATCTGCAGATTGCATAAATGTGTTGTTGTGTCACATAATATCAAAATTATACAATCTGGAATGCTTTAATATGAGACACAACAATGTACTTAAACACACAGTAATAAGAAAATGAGAGCAATCATTATATAAAATGTATTTTTGGGATGCATTGAGTTAGCAGTGCTATCTAGAATAAATACGTAAAGTGAAGAGTCGTCATTTTAATAAGCTGCTCATTGATACCCCTTTTTGCCATCAGGACATTTTCTGTGCCCTACTTCTGGATCTTTAAAGTCCCAAGGGCAAATTAAAGCCAGTTGCGGCATTCAGAAATAATTCGGTTAAGATCTACGCTGTGCATTTGTTACCACCATATTTTTTTCTTTTAAAAGAGAAGTGATTTCACAAAGGCAGGTTTCTTTCATTGACACAGTAAAATCCTTAGAGCAGGGACCATATTATGGGCACTGCTAATCACATTATTGGCACTCAACAAATAAATAATAACAACATTAATGATAATTTACTTTGCTTAACTCCTACTTATTTGTAGTGCTGATTCCCTTGATTTAAGTGATGCTCCTTAGGAATTTTCAGATCCTTTTGGCCTAAGTCCCCTCTGTTTTTCCTGTTGTCTTTCTTCTCAATGTTGCTACTCTCAGTCCACAAGCCTCTTATTTTCGAGGTGTTGCTGTTTTATTTGCACTTATAGCAGAGGTGTTCGATAAAGCTACACTTCTTTCTGCATTTGGTAAATCTGGTGTATCGTACTCCCAAGGGCAGACTTCAGCTCGAGATGCTAAAGGTTGCTGTAAGTAACTACTTGGCTTATGGGAGTCAGATGAAAGCACATTTCCCTCGGAAGAGGCATTTTTTTTCTGTTCTGCCAATTTATTGAGGTTTTCCTTTTCTGCTGCTTTCTGGGGTAGCTCTTCCCGCTCCCCAGCATGGGTGTTAGGTGTATATCTATTAACATTCTCACACTTCAGCCCAGGGGAAACCTGAGACTTGGAATTCAACTGGTTTTTCTCATTTTCAGAGACCTGCTGCTCTTGCGTCTCCCGAGTGGCTGCCTCCACCTTCTCTGAGCTTTTTTGATTTGACTGTTGATATCCTTCAGGTGTCTTCAGCTTATGATGAGACTTCCCCTTTGGCTGGGAAGGGTGGTTTTTCTCTGGCTCTGAGGAAGCAATAGACACATGTTTTTGAACTTTAGAGTCAGAAGGCACAGGACCAGGAATTTGGTCATATATCTCCCAAGGACAAACTTCTCCTATGTCGAAATTGTCCTTGTGCAGAGACTTACCTGGGCCTGTGTCTGGATTTGCAGGTGTTTGACTAACCCTTTGTTGTTTCATAATTCCAGATTTTTGGGTTTTCTTTGTTTCCTCAGAGGGAGTAGAGTTCTTCCGGTGGGAATCCTTATGCTCCCCTTTTTCGGAGGCCGAGTGCTTTTTGCTGGCCTCCTTACCCTTCTGCTGAGATTTATGAGATTTAGTGCTTTCTTCTAGACTTTGTGTTTTACCCGTTAGTCCCAGAGTCTTTTCCTTGGCACTAGCAATAACACTGAGGGATTTTTGTAACACAGATGTTCTTGGATGCAGAGGCTTCTTATCGGCACTTAAGTTATGCGCACTTACTGATTTGCACACCAAAGGGACTGATTCAGTGGAGACAGCTTCAACTTTTTCCGGAGCATTTTTGGTTACTTTGTTACCATTCAAGGAATCGAGAATTGAATTCTCAGCAGCTATAACTTCTGCGCTTTCTGTAGTTAAGCTATTTGGTTCTTCTGTTTGATCCCTAACGTGATCATAAGTGCTGTGAGACTTTTTTAATGAAAAGACTCTGTTTTTCAAAGTCTCTTCTTTTGGCTTTGCAGAACTTGTGGAATCCTGTGGGTTTTTTCTTAGTGTGGCCGTATTCTTCACAGCACTGTGCTCCATCAGGTCCTTCTCGTCCCTGGAGCACTGCCTGGTGACCGTCTCAGGGATTTCTGTAATACGCCGCATTATTGAGCGCCCCAGGCCCTTTTTAGAGCACCTTTTTTTCTGGAGATGTGGGTTATTAGCAATCATCTTCTTTCTTTTATAGATTTCAAGTTGGGCATATAGTTTCTTCAACTCGTCCTGCAAAGCAAAGTGAATGGCAAAACTAGTATGAACAGAGTCCAGACAAACAAACAGCCTGATGAATGCATTACCCATTGCTCTAAAAAAGCCATTAAATTTATTTAACTGTTTTTTTCTAATTCTTTAATATGCCATTTCTCCATCACGTTGAATTCCATTTTTTTCCACTGTAAAAATAAGTTCAACCCTTGTACACAAACCAGTTACCTTCCACAGCTGTGCATCATACAGCATGCACAATTCATATACATTCATGCTGCTTGTTTCAGATTGCGCGATGCTGTGGTGCATGCTTTCCTGCTGAACTCTATGGCTAGTCTTTATTCTGGGAACATAAGCCCTTTTATCATGTAAGATAGGAATAAGGTATTTTTTTCTGTTAATCATGTGTTTCTAAAATTTTATGTTAACAGTTATGTATAGTTATGTATACGTGTCCTGGTTTCAGCTGGGATAGAGTTAATTTTCTTCCTGGTAGCTGCTATAGTGCTGTGTTTTGGATTTAGGATGAGAATAATGTTGACAAGACACTGATGTTTTAGTTGTTGCTCAGTAGTGTTTACACTAGCCAAGGACTTTTCAGCTTCCCATGCTCTGCCAGGTGCACAAGAAGCTGGGAAGGGGCACAGCCAGGACAGCTGACCCAACCTGGCCAAAGGGCTATTCCATACCATATGGCATCATGCTCAGTATAGAAACTGGGGGCAGTTTGTCGGGGGGCAGCGATCGCTGCTCGGGGCCTGGCTGGGCATCGGTCAGTGGGTGGTGAGCAATTGCATTGGCCATCACTTGTTTTGTATGTTGTTGTTGTTATTATTATCATTATCATTTTCCCTTCCTTTTCTGTCCTATTAAATGGTATCTCAACCCACAAATTTTACTTTTTTTTTCCGATTCTCTCCCCCATCCTGCTGGGGAGAGTTAACTGCCTGCTGGGTTAAACCACAACAACGTTATGTGCAAATGAGTAATCACACTGATACCAAATGCTGTGTGCACTTCAAGGTAATTCAAAGAGCCTATGTAACCTGATAAACAACTCTTGCTGTGGATGATTCCTCCTCTTTAGCCTCCAGTATGACTTTTACTACAACTAGTAATGCAGCTTCTCTTCACACCACTAAAAATTTCCATGACATTTTACATGACTTGATACCACAATCACTGAGAGACCTAAGCTGGCCTGTTTCAGCTGATATCTGCAAAAAATGTCAAATGGATGCAATTCAGAGTTNGGGGGAAAAAAAAAAAAAAAAAAGGAAGGAAACAAATAAAAATGCAGACAAGTTAACTTCCCTCTTCTAAGTTTTAGCAAATGCTCAGATCAAGAGTTGGAGAGAGGTTGTCAACTATTTTTTTATTCATATTGCTTCACTCATCTGTAGTTAGTATTGTCCACACAGTCATCTGCCCTCAGGACTTTATGAATGGAACTAAACCTTGTGAATCTTCTCTTAATTCCCTGAATTCTTTGGTGTGATGGAATAAAAGTCTGTGCAGTGTTACACAGATAATAAGCTAAAAATGGAAGTGTTGATCAGGAGTTATGAGTCAACTTCAGAAAGGTCAACAAATGTTCTAGGTTACTCTAGAAAGAATCTCTGAGGATATGTAATAAAGTATATGAACAGAAAATAGAAAATAAGACTATTGCTAAAGACCATAAAAGTAATTTAAAATAAACCAAGGTTATTCCGTATTAAGGCTGCATCAATGTGTGCCCTTGTTATGATTGTTTAATGTATGTATATTTGACAGTTATCAGCATACCCTGTTCTGACACATAGGCAAAAGATAGGAATAACAGCTTCATTAAACTGATAATTGCAACAACTTGAACTGCTTAATGTTCTTCTTTCATTTGTAGGAGGACACATTTATGTTCCCTTTGACTCTTGACCTTTAGATTAATATTATTGGTCATTTCAAAAGCCACTATAAAATCAATTTGCTTTGCTGGGGTACTGAGGAGAAAGCTCCATTCAACTCCTGTGGAGTGGTGCCAGAGACAGGTGGAGCTGCCTGCGGTTCTCCTGCCCCTGGTGAGACTGGCATATCGTCGCTTTGCTCCCAGCGCCTGACGGGAGGCGTGCCGCAGTGCGCAGAGCGCTTTGGCTTCCCTGCCTCCTGTCATCCTCCATCTTCTTGTGTCCCACACACACTCATCTTCCTACTCCGTGCTGGCTCCATATCATAGGCCATATCTCCTCTCCATATGCAGCATCTGTCCGTCCCAGGCTCTGACGTGCAAAGGGCTCTCCTTTTGCAGCCTGTAACAACTGCCTGCTTTAAGTCCCAACCTCTCTACCTCATGGCTAGTCCAAGCTCCTCATTCTGGTTTTATTTAGCAGCTCATCCTAGTCTTTCTATCCCCTCGCCTAAACTCCTTGTCTGATCTCAGCTAACTCTGGCAGCAGCATGGTCACCCAAATACCTGAAATAAGCATCATTAGGCAGGATTCTCTCCTTCTTGTATTAAAGACATCCACATTTTAAGTACTTTAAACCCCTGGAATTTTGAAAGCTGAAAGAAAGAATCTTTGAAAATGTCTAAGAGTTTTTTTAAATTAAAAAAAATATGGCTTTTTAGGTAACATAGCCAAATTTTTGCACCTTCCTTTCCTATCAGTTGCTTGCTAATCTTATACAGCATTGCTTCTGCATGACAACATTTATCTTCCTTCGTCTCGGCAAAAGAAAAGAGACAGGAGACTCGAATACCTTAGGGATCAGAAGTAGCCCAACAGTGACTGTCACAGTCAGGTGTGTGTGTGCAAAGAACAGCATCAGCATCCAGTCAGACTGAAGTCTTGAAGCAAGAATGAATCTGAAAATAGAATTCAGGGTTATAATTCACTGCCTTTTCTCCAGTGCATTAGACGTAACATTTTTAATGTTCCTTAGGTTTCTTTGCATTGAAATGCCAAACACAAATGGTTTTGTTCTGTACTGCTTTCATACAGACTAAAAATTCTATCCACATGCTTTACTTATATACTGAAATTCCAAAACAACTCAGAAAAAAAACCCCAACCAACAAGCCAAAACAAAATATAAAGAGAAACAACACACCTTAAAGGATATTGCTTATTCCACCATTCTCACTCTAGCTGTTTTTTTGGAAGGTTTACACTGTCACAGCTTCTTTGGTCTGAACTGAGTTATGGCAGTTTACGTACATTAAGGATCTGAATGGATGATTTTAGGTTAAGTAAGCACATGTACTATGATAAATTGCAGTGCACCTCATAAATACAGGATGTCCACAGATCGCAGCTACAGAGTGCGGCTGATCAGCCAGCAAAGAGAGAACTGAACTGAAATGCATTTTAGCAGGGAGCAGAGAAATGGTCTTGATTGCAGGACCGCCCAGCTCAACACCACAAAGCCCAAGAGCCTTGCGAACGCTAGGAAATGAGTGGTGAACCTCCCAAATGAAGCGATTCCTTGCTGAGCTTTCTAAAAGAGTGGCAGAACAAGCGCTGCTAGTTAAAGCTAGCTGGAGCATGTTTGGCTTATCTGCTTTAGTGAGCTCCCAAAGATAGAAATGATAAGCAGTGCAATGGATGAATGGGTGTACCACTGGCTTGTAATTTGCAGGTTTACAAAAATCATTCAGATAGAAATGACATTTGCAACTTAGCCAAGTCCACAGATGCACATTTTGCAGAAGCTTTTGTTAACAGAAATAGTCTGGCATGAAACACTGGCTTATATGCCATAATAATACAGTCATCATTTCTTGTTTAATACTTTGTAAATGAAATGTTTCATGAACACAATAAAATATTATAATTGCTTCTTACAGAGATGTTGCTGTTGAGGTGTACAGGGATATGAGGAGGCTCAGGCCTGAGGTTTAGCTAACTGAACACAATATGAGAACTGTTGAAGATGACATGAGAAACCGCTGGATAGAACAAATAACAGAGCAAAAAATAAACAAAAGTTACAGACAGTGCTGTAAGGGATGGCAAGATTTCACAGGTGGTTAATGGGGAGTAATTTGAAAGATGGCCAAACTTCACAGGTAACTGAAGGGAGCGCTGGGGACCTTTGGGGGAGTAGAATTTGCAAGATCAGTGGTACTGACATAACCATATCAGTAACAGCATATAAGGCTGTGATGACCTAGCTAATGACATCTGAAATACCAGATTTGAGTACAGATGTAGCAAAACTGGGACCAATAGGAAAAAAGTAATGAGGAGTGGCCTGTTTATTTGGGAGAAAACAAGGACAGAGATGGGCTAAGGTAGACAGGGGAAGAACAAACATGGAAAGAAGGTGTTATAAAAGAGGCCTTTTATATGTCACTATACATAGTGACATGTAAGCAAGTTGTCATTGACTGAGCCCTGTACCTGATCACTGCAATATCTCCTATCTTCTCATTAAATCATTCTCCTAATGTCTGTGTGATCTCACTCTCTATGCTGTGCATGTGTGTTTGTGCAATTCATGAGCAAACTTCAGGCTGGACTAGCCAGCACGTGGGAGATCCGCACCTGGGAAGATCCAAGACCTTAGCCCATGACTGGGTACGGGGCCCTAAACCCAAAGATGGATATCAAAGATGAGGATCGGCTTAAGGACGGTGCTCGTTATCTGAAGGACTTGTGAATGTAGTGTGCTTGTGGACATAGACAGGGTGCGTGTTTCATTAGTGAACATGATCAGCTGCAGAGGAGGAACAGGACCAGGCTGTACGTGTTGGACCTGTGCTGGTCCATGTGGCCAGCCATGTGTTGTGTGTGACTACACCAAAGTGGATGTGCTCAGCCTTGCTAGGCCTGCAATTAGAAACAGCAGCAGCCACATCCATCGGACAGAGATGGGGGAAAGCTCCCAGGTCCTGATGCCCACTGGATTTGGCTAACCCTTAACAGCTCCAATCCTCAAATTCTGTGAAGGTTTGTTGCTTGTTTTGTGTGTGAAACCTTGACTGATTAAGGTATCCATGCTATACCCCTGAAAGCAAAATAGCATTTCAGATCTCACAGAGAGGGAGTTGCTATTCGAATAAGACTTTCTGTATATAAATTTTGTTTTTCTCAGTAATATAAGAGAAAGAGCAATGCAGGAATTTAATGCTATGCTGATCTGAAGATAATCAAGAATCCTGTTTCTGAAATGGGAATAATACTTTTAAAGGAAAACAAAATGCGAACGATTCAAGGTTTTATTTGGTGCTCACATTAATCTTATATGAGCTTTGGGAGTTTTCAGACTGGATGGCTGCCTTGTAATAGTAGGTGTCCTTCAAAGCTCCAGTGCTTTCAACTTCATGACAACTCAGATATGTCGTATAAATCTGAGTCTTACACTTTTGCTCTTTCAGTTACATCCAGAACTTGGGGGGGAAGACAGAAGCAAAAATAAAAGTAAGGAAATGTGAACTTCGAAGAGACTGGATTAAGACTTGTGTATACAGAAATGGACATAATCTCAGGAGGGATCATGTACTTCCAGGGCATTTTATTCATTCCTATTCATAAACAGTACATGATATTTATTCAACAAACCAGCATATATCAGACAGATGGCAAAGAATCAATACAAAATGCATATATTTTTTTAAAAAGAAGAAGAACAAAATCAGCAGACCTTAGGCTGAAGGAACAGGATCCTCAACAGGATAAACTGAAAGACCTAATCCTTTTGTGTCTCCTTCATAAGGCATGTATTAAAATGCCACACTTTCCACTTTCCCCTTGTCTCTAATCCAAGATTATTTTCATACTGTCCTATTGTTAAAAGAAACTTGCAGCCCACATAATAGCCTTCCTAATGCACTGAAGTGTATCTTCTAACATGGCCCAAAATATGGCTTAGGAACATTAATTAATGGGGGAAAATTTTGACTGAGAAGATGTCATATTAGTTATACTCAATTCAAAAGTATGATAACTGAATTTTATATCTATCAGGAATGAAAAGAAAAATGCTTCCATCAAATACAGGTTTTAAACATTATTTTTGCAGATGTTTCTGTTAGGGAGTAAAGAAGAAGATTTTGAAAGCATGTGGATGTTGAGATATGGGGTTAGGAGAAGGTGAAGGAAAAAAAAAGTTGCAAGCCTGAAAAGTGCAGTGAACTTTATAACAATGATAGGGGAAAAGAGCACCTGGAAGGAGTAGAGATGAAAGATTTGCTTTGCTGATGTTTACTCAGAAAAAATGATGCCTCATGGAAGCAAACATCAAGAAGGCAGAGAGAAATGTGAATTCCAAGACAGATGAAGGAACAGAGTAGGGTATTTGAAGACTGTCAATGGAGCAATGTTAAAAAAAAAAAAATCCTAGTAGATAAGGTCTGTCAGGGGGCAAAGGAAGGCGTGAGAATGTCATAAGAAAGTCCTAAGAATCTCTTACAGCATGAGATGAAAATCTATCTTGCTATTTTGAATTTTCTAGGACCAATTCATTTTTTACAGGATACTCTGTAGGAAAGGCATATATAGTAATTTTCACATAGCTCTGGCAAAGTCCCTTATTTATTTCTTACTGCTCTAATAATTTACAAGTATGAAATGTAGAGCTCATTATAAACTTTATAAGAAACATGTGCTTTATGTTACTGTTACAGTATCACATGCATAATGATTTTTTATGTCAGCATATAAAACACTGTGCTTCATGCAGAAACCAGTACAATTATCTTAACATATAGCTGCAGCTTGCCAATCTGTTACACACCAGGAAAAGTTCATACAAACCAACATTCTTACCTGCTGTTTTTCTAGGGATACAAACCAGTGAGTGGTATGCAGATGACTGAAGACAGACAGTAGTTTTGCTACATCTAATTTATCATATATACTGAACTTTGATCCAAGAACATATCAGCTAGCTATACTGAAAAAAACCCTAATTATATAATTAACAAGTTGATTGTACATATTCTTTAGTCCTATGGGAACAGTTTTAAGTTTAGTAATCGCTTAATTTGCAGAATTAAATATTTATGAGACCTTCCATTATGCCTCCTATCCCATTCACCCATTTTAAGTTAACCACATGAAATCTGAAAGATAAATAGTTAATTACTAGATCTACAGATCACTTGCCTAATTGTATGGAATATAGCAGAGATAATGAGCTCATTGTGAACTGCAACAGCCATATAACGTGGCTCATGAAATGCTGATGGGACTGTCCGCACTGCATAGCAGAGATAAACACCCCACAAGAGGAATAAAAATTCAGCTGTGAGAAGAACAAAAAGAAATAATTTGCAATTAGTTTTATAGATGAAAAAGGAAGGAAATTTGAAGTACTATAGTATCTTCTGTATGTGTGAGTATCTATGCAAAGACAATGCACGCTCATACAGGTACACACACAGGCATTCAAACTCTTTCAGATACTGTCACTGTACATGTTACATCTGGTTTTAATTTTACACGCTTTTTCCCAGATTAGGAACCTTTGCATTCATGGTGTTTCAGTTTTTCAGTTGACAAACTGTAAGACAATGTCTAATAATGTCTTGCTTGCTTTTCAAATTGGTACTACAGACATTTGACATCACTTAAAATAACAAGTGTTTTCATTTGTAGCTCTGGTTCTTGTTATAGAGGCAGATACCAGTGCTACTACTACACTACAAGCTTTTTAAGACAACAGTTTCGTTTCAAAGGTTTATAACTCAGATATAACAATATATTTGGAGTTAAAAAAATCTCTCTGTTCACAATAGTTAATTATGCTGATGCCCATAATATGATGAGTCATTTCTGAGGGTCTAATGTAATTATAACAAACGATGTATTTCTCTCTGTTAGAAAAATGAGTAAAGGAAGAAAGGAGAAGGAGTAAAGGGTCAGGATCCGCTTGAACTATCCTGTTAGAGCCAACACATCTGCACCCAGCAGTACTCTGACTTCAGTTTCCAGTGGACAGTCTGCTGTGAGATCATTTTGCTTTTGATATAAATTAAACGATTCCATACCCATCTTGAAAAACCTCTACTTCCAGAAAAAAAACAAAACAACACAGCTCTGCATGTAGCTATGAGTAGAGCCAGCGCCTGTGCCCCTTGCCTTGCAGTCCCGGTTGACAATGGCTGGAAGTGTTTGAGTGTTATCCAGCAACGTGCAGTTCTATGTTAGACCCCTGCAACACTGGCACTGCTCCAGACCAGCTTCAGAAATTGAGTGTGATCCTGCCGTTACTCATGCACTGTTTTTGCCTTGTTGAATTTCTGCAGTAAAAACTACATCAAATGTAGTATAATAGAACATTAGTTCTTTTTCATACTTATTTTTGCCAATACATGTGGTTATACTGTAACTAGAACTGGTGATCAGTGACATCACCCTATGGTAGTGATCAGCAAATCATTACTGGTCTGTTTTGGATAAGGACACAAATGCTTGTGAACCCTGCCATTAGCAACAGATTGAAATAAAACATCTGCACTGGGTATCTCATGAGAACTGGTCCTCTGGTTCCTCCACTTTTAATAGTCCATAACTGCTGTAAATTACCTATATTACATTGTTATAGCATTTCAAAATGTCTAATTTTGCTATGAATCTCAGCTAAAATCAGTAAGACACAAGTCTGGATAAAATGAAAATTAATTCAGTTACATAGATCTCTCTGTGCTCTGGTAAGAGTTCAGTTTGAACACTGAACAACACTTTGCATGTTTCTTACTTTTATGAAGAATAGATGGCCTAGCTTTAAGATCATTGTTTTTACTGGAACATATCCTACATAAGCACACCAGTTTTACCAGTTACATAAAAACAAACATCTGAAAAGGCATAAACCATGCATGCTACTGTTTTTGTGTTCTTCCTCACCAAACTCCCAACAATAAGTAATAGTTTGACTTGGGACTTTACTCAGTGTCAAAATGAAAAAAGCATGGTATGAATCTTCTGAGACTATGTGTCCCAGCCTGGTTTTGAGCTCTACAAAAGCATGTATGCAGGTGTGTCTTTCCCACATCCCCCATACACTCAACATTTGGGCAAACTGGCTGCTACTTCCATTTCATTCCTAAATAATTAGCTATGCTACCAGTGAAGTCCCTTACTCTGGTTTCTTAAAAACACCTACACGGGAATGACCTACCAAGCCATCTTGCTCCTGAAGTCTTCTCTGAGCAAGTGGCATACAAATTTTGCTTTAATGAAATAAGATTAAAGGCTCCTTTACAAATGCTAGCAGTTTTGATTTTTCTCTTTACGTACGCTTGCCTCACATACACAGAATCATGGCACTGAAATGTATTGCTCTTCAAAGCACTGAAATTTATTGCTTTAATTGCTCCATATTGATTTAGAAGAAATTGAAAAGCAGAAAGTGGTTAGAATAGATTGCTAAAGCCAAATCAGTGTATCTTGCTGCCCTATGTTCTATGGAAACTCTCCTTATTAATACGGTTCAGCAGATATTCCCCAGAACATGCCAGAGAGCCTATTTCCTCTCATTTTGCCTTTAATCCAAAGTCCTCCTGCAGTAAAAAAACCAACATTAGCAGCAGAACTGAATAGATGAGCTAATTGTGAAATAACAGGCATACTCCACAAAACTACCCATGGTCCATTCTTCTCTTCCTCAATAGAAGTGAGAAGAGCCCCAAGTCTCTTACTGATTGAAAAGATCAGTTACAAGTGCTAACAGAAGCTGAGAGTTTGAAAAAGTTTGGCTTTTAAAGGGATGAACCCCCCCTCCATGTGCTGAAAGTATTCCTACTTAAACTAAAGAGTGTGGGCCAAATTTTTCTTATTTTTAGAAGAAAAAAAATCTGCTCTAAGTTTGAAGATTTACAAGAATTAATTTTCTTTTGTATACATATTTGTATATAGGTGTCTCAGAGAGCAAATGAAAGTGAAAAAGCCACACCTCCACAATAAAAAACAATTTCAGTGAGCTGTGCTGAGTAGGAATGAAGGTAGCATTTGATCTCCACATGTGATTGATTCTGAAAATTTCACAGTTTTCAGTTTCACAATCACAGTTACAAGGAGTTCCTATGATAACAAAAGGAGATTTCAAAGTGTCAATATACTGGAGCATAACAGCAGTTTGAACCATTTAATGCATAATGCTTTTATAACAGCTTTACATTTAGAGCAGAGCTGGCATTCCTGCCTGCAGGTAATAATTAGCGTGACATCTGGTATGCAAAACAAATAGGGAATAGCTTTTAAAACACAAGGTAAAATAACAGAGTTCCTATACTTGCTAAGCCCAGCATTACAATAATTTCATTACCAACAAAACAGACTGATAAAAAACCAATTTATTATCTAAACCACTAATTACACAGCTTAAATGTATCATGTAGAAGCTGTGCTTGAGGGGGTAAATCAAGTTCATATAACTAGCTACAGACTACTAGTGCAAATCGTAACAAAAATCTGAAGGTGTTATAACATTTTGCTGCATTGTTTTTCTATATGGCCTTTTTGGTTTCTCAATATAAAATGTGACATATTCATGTATTTATTACACCAATGAAAAGCACAGATATAACTAACTTCAGATAGATAGATAGATAGATAGATAGATAGATAGATAGATAGATAGATAATGGAGCACATCTGGCCACCATGCAGCAAGGATCTTCTATACCACTCATCTCTGAGGTCTTATTAGTTCTGTCTATGGTACACTAGTGACTGTTTTGTGCCAAGTAGCTTTAATGATCAAAATCTGTGAGATGTGATATGAAATTTCTATTTGGCTTGCTGAATAATTTTCCACTACAAGCCTGGTATAGATGTGTGACTTCCTGACCACTATAGGAATATCTTTGCATATTGCAAACCTGCCAAGACCAAATTCAAAGCTCAGAACACATGATCTTGTTCCTTTAAGTATGATTTATCATAAGGCTTATAAATTAGCCCATTTCATGTATTAAGCACAAGAACAAGAAATACCTTCTTTTCCCCTTCTGAAAAATGATGGAAATTCCTAGGAGAGAGAGCTGTCAACAGCTATCTGGGCAGAAAAAGTGAAGTAAAAAAAAAAAAGCGTAAAAGAGGTCTGAATAAACTTGCAGTAGCTACTACATAGCTGTCCAAACCAGGCATCCACATTTTGGGTGCAAATCTCTGACAGATAAGAGAGTAAGAAAAGGCACAATTGCTTTAAAGGCATAAATGGATGTAGATATGAATGGAAGGTAAGAGATTAAAATGTAATGTGGCCTCAGTATGTCATGTGCACAAACGAATTAATCTTTAAATATGTCTCTTCCTAGCTACCACGTAATTCTTATCCACATAACCTTTTATCTGGTCTTTGCACTATCTAATCAACATGCTTAATTATATTCTTTGGTATTTAAAAACCATGATCATTCATTTTGTTTGCAATGCCCATCAGTTTTTAGAAAATGGAGGATTTTGGAACACAGTTTGGTCATCCACTACACTGGACAAGACTTATGCCCAATGCCACTGGCCTGTTACAACTAAGACCGCGCCATGTCTGCTCACTTGGGATTTGTTTAGGCTGTTGCTCATATACTGCATCTTCTGATAACAAAGGACAATGATATACGTTCGCAGTATGTGATATGTATCTGCTCTATTGAAAAGGACAGACTCAAGGTTAGTATTATTGACTTAATCGAACTCCCTCAGAAGATCTGGGTTAATGTATTTACTAGGTTTTGCTAAACATGCAGTTGTCTGTGTTGCAAATTATTCTTTCATATTTAAAGCCATTTAGCTGTATCATGTTATGCCTTGAAGAGCACAGTGAGTGCAGACTGACCCGCTCCTGCCTGTCCAGCCCCCAGCACAAGTAAATTCCTGCATTAATCCATCTCCTCTCTCATTGCCTGCTCTGCAGATGTCTGTACTTTGCCTGACTGCACAGAACTGCAGAGTAAGATACGATGAACTGAAAGCAGCGATCAAAGTCACTTTCCTCTCTTTAAGATTTGGAAAAGTCACTGAGAGCCTCCTTACACTTGAGTGGGTATGGGAAGAGAACACCAACAGATGACAAATGGAGTAAAGGCAGTAAGGGCATGACTTCAGGAAAGGTAAGAAAAAAACAGATTCAGAAAAGCAAAGATCATATATAAGGAAACATGAAAAATTAGAAATGTGAAGCTGGATTTCTGAACTTGGCTTATACACCAACTCTTCTTAGAGGCCTTAGGAAAACACTTCATCCTCACTTCTACAGCTTTGCTGTCTCTAAGAATTGGACAGCACTAAAATAAAAATACCACATATGCAGCCTTAACTTGCTCTCTTTTGCATATATAATCTTCAGTTAACTATGTAATTTCTTAAGAGACCAGACTCATGTAATGCATGTGACAGAGCAATTCCAGATATAAATCAAGGTTGGCCAATGAAGAAAGCGCTGTAATTTGTTGCAAATGACATTTAGATGTCCAGTGAATAAAAGACCACAGGGGGGAAAAAGCAGTCTTGTGCACATGCACAACTGAATTCTAACTTCGTTTGTTCCTCAAGCTCCTTTGTGTGTGCAAAAAATCCCCACTCAAGCCAAACTTTGCACAGTTGATCACAGAGAGCATTTCTCTTGCTCTTTGGGTGCCAACCTAGGCATTTGTGCTGTGATTTGCAGCAGAACTAAGCACACAGGGTTGTATTTGTAGCCAGTAAGACCATACATAACATGTTATATATAGATTTGACTAAGCTCTGTAACTGAGCCAAAAGCATTGCAAAATGGGCACCCAGATTAAATGGACCATATAACCCTAATCTTATTGTGCCTCAGCTCTGGCTGTGTAAAATGGGGATAATGCCACCCCATCACTGCAAGGTGACAGCGGAAATAAATTTACCCATATTTGTGAAGAGCTTAAATCCTAAACTGTGAGTTTCCTTCCCGCCATGCTCAGGAAAGGAAAGCAAGTTATTTCAGGCTGTCCTGGTTGCTTCTCACCCCTCCTATCCTGCCAGGAATGCCTTTCTTTTGTACTTCTTCAGGCTGGCATCTTGGTGGAGATGGCTGTGGGCTAGAGCTGCTAAAAGGAGCTCCCTGGATACCCATCCCCACGCTCACTTGCACTCTACTGTCCAAAAGCTACCTGAAAAAGAAGACACCCCTGAAGGATTAAAACCCATTTTCATGACTCTGTATGATGTTCTATGTCTGACCACACTCACTTGCTTACTCCAAAAGCTACCTGCAAAAAGAAGACACTCCTGAAGGACTGAAGCCCATTTTCACGACTCTGTATGATGTTCTATGTCGGACCACAGTCACTTGCTTAAAAAGCACCGTCATAGGCTAAGAACAGGCCACTGCTCTCCAGAGATGGCCACGTGCTCTGCATCCTTTCCTTACACAAATAAGGGAAAGCCCATTACACCTGCAACTTGGCTAAGTTCATTTGGTATTCTGAACTTTGCACTGTTGGCAAAACAGTACTGTTCCAACAGTTACACCATATTTTCCTCATGTTTTGAACACAAATTACTACTGATCACAACTCTACTTACGTCCATAACACAGCTACAATAACTCATATACTTATCCATCGCACTTCATCAGACTAATGTCTAAATTTTAAATCCCCTTTACTGAAATGAAGTGAGCTATGGATCTGGAAGTGCGGCTCTTCCATCCACTCATTCACTCAGGGTATTGGCTGGAGCCAAGCATGCACCATTTTAGAATAGGAAAAGAATTGTGTCCTTGATGGCTCCTGTGCTGCCAGTCAGCGCAGTCTCTTTCTGCCTCACTGCATTCAGTCTCCCACCTGGAGAGTTGCACCATGTGACAGAAGAATTTTTTTCTTCAACTGAAAGGATTTTCACATATTTCAATGAACTGCGATTACATGTATAAGTCTTTAGAGCTGAGTTATTCCTAGCAAATTATAAATTACCAGAGATTTAGCTGTCTCTCTTGCCATATCTCAGCATCATTTTAATTAGCTAGGCACAGCAATACAGAGACCTATGTGTGGAGTAAGAACCAATGGTATCAAATCCTGACTTTTTTTTCTATTGGAACTTCCATGGCCTGTGGCTGTGCAAGGCTGAAAGAAAAGCAGGGGTCCACGGGCTGGTGGGGGGGCAGCACACTCCGTCCCTCGCACAGTCACAAGCCTGCCTGGCAGGTCCACTGGAAGTAGTGGAAGGGACACACTGATGCATGGTCTGCGGGTCCCATGGCTTGAGGGTGAACAAGAGATGGCTTTTGCTGGCAGTGGAGACATATCCACTGACTTGAGTGTGAGCAACATGCCTAAGAGTCTCACTGCACAAACCATATGCTGGTGCTCAGGTCTACAATCTCCATGATCTCCCCTCAATTCTGCATTTCTCTTAGCCCTTATACTCATGCATTTTATTCCTTCCTCTACACAGATGTGTTATCCTGCCTCACTCCTTCCATAGCCCACTGTTGTTATTAAAGCCAGCTGGCCACTGGCTGTCTCCATGTGCCCCATCATCCTCTTCACTTGTGTGTGGATGAAAGAGGGAGAACAGGATCAGAATGATCTACCACCAGCAGCTGAAAGCAAGCTGAGTGTGGGACCTCTTCTCTCACTTCTTAAAGAGGATGCAAGCAAATGCCAATGGTATCCAAAGTACTTGAAGGGCCGGAAAGACTTGGAGCAGTACAAGAAATGGATTCCAGAAATGGTGGTGCAAAGACAAGAGGAAGTCAGACCATCTTCCAGCCTCTCCCAAAGCCATCTCCTCCCACAGGTGGCTTGCAAAAGCATCTGAATATGGCATTTACCAATATGTAAGCATGCAGCTAAGGCAACCGAAATACGGTTTCCCTTAGCAGAAATACTTTGTAGAAATAATGCCTAAATAAAGGCTATGGGGTTTCACCTGTGATGTAACAGGTACCAAGAAAAAGCAACATTACTGCAGGGGGTAATGCAAACCAAATTGCTCAACCTGGGGGTTCCAGCACCATTCATCACCTTCATTGCTCTTCCCTATACCTCTTCCAGATTTACCATATCCTAGAGATGAAGGACATAAACCACACACAGTGATGCAGACTGTGAAAGAGGTGTACGTGGTAGCAGGAGAAGTGGGTTACAAGCAGGAAAGGGACAGAGCTGAGGGCTCCTTTGTAAAACAGGATTCTTTTCCTATTTCTGCTGCAAACATTTTATACAGCCCTGGTCTTATCACTTAGAGTAAGCTTTTCACAAGTGATCACTATTTTTACATGAAACATTTTCTGAGTATCTAATGTGAGAACTGAAGCCAGTTCTTCATCAGTGCTGAATTCTAACAAGTACCTCCTACTCGTGCATTCCACACAGAGGAGGCTACAAACAGTACTCTGAAAAAACAGCCCCTAGATGTCTCAAGACAGATACCCAAAATGGACAGCTACTGTTGACAATTTTGGCTTTAATCTTGGTGCATCGATGCTAAGGAGAACACGACTTAAAGATGCCCATTTGGAAATAAACAGTTCTTTATTCATTGCATGCTCTGAACAACACACCCCGAATGTGGCATAAGGCCACATCAAATGGGGATAACAAAAAGAAATAATAATCACTCATTCGCTGAATGCAGCGGAGGGCCGTAGAAAATTTAATAAAGGGCCTTGTAAGGCTGTATTACAATGCCCTAGCTCAAAACTGTACAGGCAGTCTTGATGCCCAGTCTGTCCTAGTAACTCATACCCTCTTCAGATGCAAAGATTATAGATGTTAAATATCAACAATGAAGAGTGGGAGGGAGTCTTTTGGGAACACCCTGAAATACTTACTCTGTTCTTTTTCCTGGCTGAGAGCATGCAGTAATCACGAGACAGCCTCATGTTTCAAATCCTCCTGATGCCCAGGACCCAAAGCATGACCCACCGATTAGTGGGCTACGGCAGCAGCTCAGGCCAGCTGTGCAGGAGCAGCCCAGCTCCTGCCAGCCAGAACCAAACAGCTGCTGGGGAAAAATACCTCTTTGCACTTAGTTAATACCTGCCGTTCTCTTCTGGTTTAAATAAAACATTGAAAAACACACACAGAATGCATGGGGGGCATTTTTTAAAACTACAGTTCAGATCCTATCCATGCTGGGTGAAACCCTGGCCCTGCTGAAGTCAGGAACATCCACCTTCCAAGATTTCACCTCTGCTTTTTATTTGTGTTTGTGCATGCATGTTTATCTCTCTGCTTGCCTTTCTCTCCTGCCTGAGGCTTTGTTCATTAAACTTACTCTTTTGCTTTTTTTTCCAGTTTGTGGGAAGTTCTTTTAAATCCTGTGCTGATATCTGTTTCACTTACAGGATTTTTCCCTCAGGATAAAGAATAATAGTTTCATTTGTGACACTGCAAGCCCATAGGTACCAGAAGTTTATTGCTTGTTTTTTTTTCTAACTTGGAATTCAGCTGTGACAGGTAGAGGTATAGACTATATTCAGGCCATAGGAAAAAGGCTTTGTGGGTGAGCATTTTCATGCCCTCGGGTCTTTCTCTAAAACTTCAGATTGTCAGCCATGCCATGGCTTGTCAATGAGACAGATGCCCCAACCTTGAAAGTGATGCAGAAACAAACACAAAGGAAACAAAAGAATCTAGGGAAGTGACAAATAAGCTACCCACAACTTCAAGGAAAATGCATACTAACTTACATTATGTTATGAAGATAAAATAAGATTTATTGAATGCTAATTTTTCTCATCAGCATATCATGAGTACAGAGGCAATGCTAGAAATGGTGACAACCTTTGGGTCTAAGTCCCTACTTCTCTCACAGAGAGCATCCTCTTAAACTTAATGGAAATGTAAATATAACACATTCACTGCAATAAAAGTCTCTGGAGATAGAGCCTAAGTAGCATCATTAGTATGGAAAATGCTTCATAAATCCTAACTCCAATAATCTCTGGTAACATAAAGGATTCATCTCATTATGACTTTCTAACAGAGCCTTGTTAATTCTCACTTCACTAATCTGCGACCTTGAAAATTCCCTCTCCACATTTCAGTAAAGCATTGACAGCCGAATGAAACAGGGAGGTATTTTAACAAGGGCTACAGGTGATGAATGTATTCCAAAACACTCATATTCCAAAACACTCACTAGTTTTATATAAAATACTGTGCCTGATTAAATTAAATGAAATAACAAGCCTTTCATAAATTATCATCCAGCATTTTTATTCCAGCATTTTAAATCAAATATCATTATCTATCAATTAATTTATCACACAGAATCTTTTCCAAGGCTGCTCCCAGTCAATTATAGGAATAAAAGGGGTTCTGCATTGTGGGTATTTCTCCTGACATATCTCTGAGATGAAGTATCTAATTTTGGAACTAGTTCCTACTAGCTGTAAGCTTTTCAGACTGCTATTAACATTAAAAATCTTGACGTGCACATACACACACATACACACACACATATATATAAGTATATATATAGAGAGAGACAGACACACATGTGTTAATACAGACTTGTAGGTGTACATCACCTGGTACCACTGATGTGGCTGCATAGTTCACTGAAGACTTGCACAAACATAACTCTGCTTATGAGGTAGTTTGGGTGAGAAAGCAAAATGACAGAATATAAGAAATTCTGCCCAATTTTATTCAGGCTCAAGAGCTGGCTTTGCCTCTACTGCCCTAGCGCATATTTTGAAAAACATTAAAACCCCCTCTAAATGTAAATATACCTTAAAAAATGATCCTTGTTTTTTCCAACATTAGGCAGGCAGCAACTTATGTAATTTCTTACCAAAGAGGAACTACTGATCATAGTTAGGTATTAAGATCTGAGTTGTTAAACACTTCACTACCATAGCTATAAAATCTAGAGAACTAACACATTTGTTCACCATTATGCAACAACCACTGTAATACTGGCTGTGAAATGCAGTCAAATTTTGATGCAAAATGGATTGGTGCAGATGACATCATCAAGTGTTCCACATTTAATTCTCTTTCGTTATTAATTTTACAACATCTCTGGTGACAGTACTATTCCATTACTGCAAAGTATGGTTATATTTTATCAGTACACCCCTCCAAAAGGGCTGAAATCGAGACACATTTCAAAATGTACTCCTTTGTACTCCTTTCCGTGTGGTTTACCAGCAAGCACATTGACACCTGGGGTACCAGTGTGTCTGATTGTCTCTGAGATTTACACAAAGGAGAGAGGAGCAGAACACAGGGGCAGCTTAGAGCCACAGAATGACCTTGGTGAAGCTGGCAGCAGTGGTTTGCCCTTTAAAACTGCTGTGCATTACCATGTGCTGGCTTTCTGTATGCCACTCTCAGAGAATACACTCCTCATACCCCCAGGATACTTCTATCCATCTTGTCTGCACTCTCATGTACAGGAGCCACCATTACCTCTCCATAATCCTCAGCAGCAGAGCTCTATCAGGGGGATGTCCATGCGGGAAGCAGGGAAAAGGCAGAAAGGTAAGAATTTATTTCAGATTTCAAAACACTGATGTTTTTGAGATAGCGGGTGGCACTCCTGGGCTGTATTAGAAACAACAGCGCTAGGTGCAGAAACACCAAAGCTGTCTGGCCAGCAGGAGGAAGCACATTTAACTGTATAACTGAACCCTGGCATGGGGAATCCGCTGTTTGTTATAAAATTAAAGAAACAAAAATGTGTCATTTTTCCCCTTGATGTAAGTTCTGCAGGGTGACATTTTTTAGCTCCTGCCTATGTGCCTATGCATTGAGAGCATATCTAACAAATACGTTAAGATGGGATGTTTGAGGTGCATTTCTTATTCCCATTACTTTGATGTTAATTTCTGTAAGGTTACGAAAGAGTGGTCTTGCAAGTTCTTTCCCTCCTCTCACACAAGATTTCTGCCCAGTTCTGTGGTGCGGAAGCAAAAAGCTTCTCTTATTCTAGCCACAATTTCTCACTTTAATAGTGTAGAAGAGCACGACATCTTCTGCCTTCAAAGACAAAAATTTTTGAGCACCCATCACTTTGTTACTACAATCCAAGTTACAAACCTTTGAAACTCATGTCTCAGTATATTTTAAATATGTTTTACTTCTCAGTCCATTTAAAAAACATATATGCCAATATTTCATTCCCCTAGAAGCTTTTCATGTGATGTTATGCAGTCTGAAAAAACTTTAAGATATTCTAAAAGAAGAAAAATAAAAAGGCAACCAAGCTTTATTTTAGAAATTAGAAGACAAACCAGAAAATGAACATACCAACAGCCATCATGTAATCCCAGCGGTCTATGAGGCACATATTGAAGATCAGGTGGTCAGATGTTTGCCCTTGGCCAATGAGTGGAATGTTTCTCTCCAAATTTTGGGTTATTGCAGAAGTCCACCCAACGAGAAACCAAAAGACTATCAGGAGAATAACAGCCAGCATCCTCATCACTCGCCCACCTGTCATGTACGGAATACGCTGAGCAGTTCGGGATAGGAATACCTTCAAAACCCTGAAAAATTCAGACGGTGCAGAATTAAAAAGAGCACTAGCTGTGTCGCAGGAATTAGACTTTCATTTTATTTCACTATCAGATTATTGAAAAAAATTATCAACATTCTTTCCCCTGACAGTAAGTACAAGTGTGAAATTTGAAACATTATTACTTTCATATTCATCGTATTTAAATGGAACTGATTGCTGCCCAGAGAGTGCTAGACAGCAATAACAGAAAATATTAGCTATGCTTATGTTAGAGACATGCATTCACATGCTGTGTTGTACAGCTGTTTTGTACCTTCCTGCTCCCTGTGGAAGACTTCCGTCTTTGGAAAAGGGAAGGTCATTTCCAACCACATGTGTGAGATTTCATTTTGTTTTGATGCTGTCTGTCTGCTTATCCCCAATCATACTATTTCCAGAGAAAAAATTAGCACTTCTTGAATATTTTTCCCATTAAGTTTGATGCTTCTGAGACAATATCTTACTCCTTGTAGAAATAACAGTGGAAGGCATTTTGCTAATTAAGTGTTTTTTGACTTGTTTAGAGGCAACAACATGTTTTTCAAGCTGTGACAGAACCATCATAAGAAAAGCCACATCGTATATCAGGCACATATACCATGTAACAGCCATTGAACATGTAGCACTCACTTTAAAAATATTTGCACTTA
This sequence comes from Scopus umbretta, assembly GCA_013400535.1. NCBI lineage: Eukaryota > Metazoa > Chordata > Aves > Pelecaniformes > Scopidae > Scopus > Scopus umbretta. The sequence goes on from VZTL01048609.1 coordinate 45,633, forward strand.
CTATTAGGATAGGTTTACTCCCACCAAGAACTGTTCAAGGAAATATCACCTGCATTTTCTACCCATCACCAACTGCCAAAGCAGGAAAAGGTCCCACTGGGAGCATGACGGCAACCAAAATTTGAGGAAATAGGCTCAGGAAGAGGGAGCAGTTTGACTCTTCACGTAGCACAGAGTATCTCTTTGTGTTGACTGCAGCACAGGATCTGACAGAAGCATCTAACCTTCTCCTGGTGTTTTCCTATGAGAAAAGGAAGCTGCAGGGGCTGCTGCTGCCATTGTAGTGCTCCTGCCACTGCAGTGCTCCTGCTTTGACCCTGCCAAGTTGCCAAGGCTGGGCAGTGAGGAAAGGCTATCACTGAAGTTTTCATGTACTCAAACCTTTAGAAGCGGATGGGCTGAAGTTTAAAGGCTTTTTTAGAGACTGGGGTGAGGAACCTTTCAAAGTGAAAAGGTGAGCTGTTTCAGTGATTTTGTCCTCAAAACCATGGTGGTTCCTGATTCCTGAGCATGACCATGTCCAGTGAGTACTCTTGATATCCATGAAGGGACAAATTATCACTGAGGTTTAGGGAATGTAAATTTTTTTAAAAAGTTGAGTTTTTAAACGCCTCTGTCAACTCTCAAGTCTTTTCAGCATACCAAGCACTAAGCCACCTCCCAAACCATTCCATGGCCAGGCCCACCTTTTCAGCAAAAAATCACACTCCAGATTAATATTTATGCTTATATTTGTCTAAGAGAAGGCAGAAGCAACTGGTGCTGCCTCTCAAACAAATAATAGAGCAGTGTCTTTTAAGGCAGAAGCACAAAAGCTTTTCCACATCCATAAAAATGAATCATCATTTGACTACAAACACAGCCTTCACAGTGTGCATTAGGTGAAGTCAGAGATCTGGATATGTTCAACATTATTCAGCTGTTTCCCTCCCAACAGTTACCCCGCAGGGAGTCGCAGTTTTTGATCTTTCCGTGTTTGATAGATGTTCTGCTCTCCCTTTACAGATGCTAAGTGGTTTATGTTGGAAGCAGCTTCCCAAAGACTTCAGGCAGGATAGACAGACAACTCCACAGTGGCAAGGCAGGTGACTCCCTCTGCGTTGCTCAGCCACACCACTACTGTTCCAGGGCAGCACTGGTAAATCCTCATTTTTAGAACACTAAAAATCGGTAAGTAAAGGCTTTCCTCCTCCCTGTTGTGAATGCTGATCAATACTTAGCCTCTTTAAAGGGAAGGAAAAGGTATTCTTTTTGTAATGCGCTGGAAAACACCATCTTTTCACAGATAGTTTGCCATTTGAGAAAAATATCACACATGTTTATGAAGCTTTAAGAATTGCAGAAATCGTATAAGCCAGATGAGAACTACTAGAAACTTATCTTTTCTTTGTATTTTGGCTCTCCAAAGTAAATTCTTGGTGATTGTACTGAAAGCCAACATGTGAGCCTTTTCTGGTCGTAAAAAGGCAGGACCCATTACATTTTTTCCAGTACTAGGTCATTAACTGCTGACTGTGAGACAGCTTTCTAAGGAAGAGGGGTGGGCTGCTATTACCTTATTGATCTAAGCACAGTGAAACAAATAACATTTTGCAGTACAGCAGTCAAAAATCCTCCAATTTGGATCAAACCACATTTTTTTTCCTCATCTTTTTCGCAAAAATATGTGCCCACCACCACCATCATTTCTACCTTGAACGCGTAGGCCTACATGTAACCCAACCTTTACACTTTTTTTTTTTCAAAAATCCTTTTTCTGAGAAGCTGTAAGGAAAGCTGGGTAAGACGTGTAGTGTTGAAAATCTCTTTTCCAGAGGCTGTGACATAAAAGTACTCAACCAGTACATGAGCTCGAGAGTTGCAATTCATTCATCTTCCTGCCACAACGTGAATCCAACCCACATTGCTCACCACCTCAACACTAGCAGATGTGCCCCATCTCCTCTCATCTCCTATGTATTACTGAACATGTATCAAAGCAGAGACAAGTGCCCAGGAGTTTCCCCTCCCAAGAGCATGCCTAATCACCAGGCTGAAGAGTCATTCTGCTTTGTGTACCTCTCACTTATATACTATCAAAGTTCATGACAAAGAAGTTGAATCACTGCAATATGAGACCAAATTGCCTCAGCAAACATGTATTGTCTGATGACTGGTACCCTCCATCGGACAACTAGGGAGTTCTTGATTCAAATCCCTGTCCTGACTTCTGGGCAGGCAATGCTCTGTCCCCCTTTTTCGCACTGTTCTATATCTATATATTGGGTTGAAATACCTGTTGAACAAATGAGAGATTCCTCACAGGGAGGCAAGAAGTGGAGCTAGTGGGCTGCATCTATACTAGGAAATGAAATAGGCCCAGGGTTGTCCCTGGCACTGATGCCAACTGGCACAGAACAGACGGCACCCATACTGTTACCCTCCACCACAGGGTGGCAGCATGCAAACTGCCCACCGCGAAGGCCTGTGCCAACTCCTAAACTGCACTGGGAAATGGCTTGGGAGCATTCAGGTTAGCACGGGCCAAGGGCAGGCCAGGGACCACTAGAACAATTCAGATGATGGAGACAGGACGGATGACAGAGTTCCAGCGCCCAGTAATGTTCTCTGATACTACTTAATTTATGAATACAGATGTAGCTCTGGATTCAAATCCCTGAGCAAATTAATGTTTAATTATGACTATCAAGTAAGGCAATACCAACTGTAAAGACTCCTCCTCCTGTCCTGTGTAACCCCAAAATGCCTGGTAGTGCCAGGCAGTGCCCTGGTAGAAACTTAGGGCACTGTTTGAGATGTATGGCCTCTGATTGAAGGCAGAAGAGGGAACTTAACCATCTTCTTCAGCATCTTCTAGCTCTTCTCCCAGGTAAAACCATTCAGCATATGCAATACACTTTTATGTGCTGTCATTGGATAATCATCATTTTCAGTGACATGTCATCAGCTCTGTTTACAGGCAGATCAGACAGACACTGCAATGTGCTCTACCTGCTTTGCTGAAAGACACAGCTGCCTTCAAGCAAAGCTTTGACCTACTGACAGCTACAGGCAGGCAGCATTAAAGCTGATATGCAACAGCCATCCTTTTTACAGAGTAAACATAAGGTGCAGTTCATGCTGAATAAACTACCTGGCAACCACTGTAGGTAACTCCCAACTCTGCTGGCTGCACCACCAAGTCTGGGGAAAATTAAGCTATATAGTCTGAGGGCTTTTTTGGGTGGCCTGGCTCCATATAAATGGACAAGGGGAGGGTTTGGTTACAAACGCTGAGACCTGAGAGCCAAGGGAAGCCCAGCAGCCAGGAAGAGAAGTGATGCAAGTGCAACTGAAGCAGAGGGACAAAGCATGCTGGTTCACAAGCAAAGCACATGGCTGCTGCTCTAGAAGTTACATCCTGAGATGTAATGTGTAATCTTAGAAAATAAATAAAACCATACTAAACCTTCATGTCACATCAATAATCTGTCCTGTCAACAGAAAACATTGCTCCCAAACTACCACCTGACTGCATAAGTGGCAGAAAGAACAGGTGAAGGATCCTGCTTTGACAGCAATGACCTGGCATGGTTTGTTTATTTTTTATTTCTAGC
>VZTL01048614.1:625-17111 GCA_013400535.1 Scopus umbretta
AAAAAAAGAAGAGGCAAAACCTTCTGCCCCTGCCACCTCATATCTGTGAACTACCGGTAATGGGTCTGCAAAAGGTAACTAAGGAAAGCATGGCTGTTGACAAGGAGAACTGTGCATTCATGAACCAGGTATCATTTCCTCCACTGAATTTTATGGCATCCACAGGCTGTGATTTATGGACCACTATATTTCCATCTAGTGCTCTAGGAATGAGGAGGAGAATTGCAGTAAAGATTTGTTCTTGAAATATCAAAGTCTTCATCCATTAGAAGTATAACTGCCAAACTGCACGTGCTTAGGCCAACAACACAGTTTAAACCCAACCCCTCATAAGCTTTTGGGGACACTGAGCCAGGGAGTTAAAGGAAATTCTTTTAGATAAAGCCCATCCCTGAAGAATTTCAGCTCAGAAAATGAAGACGTTTAACAATCCATGAGAAGCAAATAGCTATGAAGAGCTATGTGAGTGGCGCAGAAGCACCTGCTTACTGTGTTTAAAAGTCTACATGTACAACTTAAATATTTTGTCAGAAAATATTTAGACAAGCATTTGAGATCCTTTTAAGTAGCCTGAAGCTATGTACAAAGACATCAACTCAAACTTTAAATTCAAACTTAGAAGGTTCCTCAAAGATAAGCAGAGACCCTGAAAATCACAGGAAAACATTACAAAATCAGAACTATGCCTGAAATTAGGAAAAAGGATGTGATTTGGAATCTGCCTCTGTGGTAACTGGATACAGCAGTAAGGAAACCGAGTAGTAAGATGCTGGTTCCCCACCACAGAACTCTTTTAGGTGGTGGAGGATGCATCACTGTTCCGCTGTAGAACGGCAAATCTCTTTGTAAAGACTATTTTGGCTAGTATCCCTTCCTCTGAAAACAGGACCAAATGTTTTTGTATTCTGTAATAACACTGTAAAATAAACCTTCTCTTTCTAATTAGCAGTAAGGATTCTAAGTAGAAAGGACAGTCTGGTATCCACAGATAAATGGCGATATGTTAAATCAGGGACAACACTGGATATTATTTAGCTGCATTTGGAAGGAAACGAGTTTAGCGACACTGACTCTGGAGCATCGCTGACATCTAGTGGCTGTCAGCACACAGAACATGCCACTACAGAGACCCCGTCTTGAAGATTCAGAGATTTTACTATGCCACCCGATACACTCATAATGGATGCAATGTAAATTAGGAAGGTAAAATTAGAATGAATCTATCAAAACAATACCACACTTCACTATTCTATGCATGTAGCAGTACACGGGAGAACAAAACATACAACAGAAGGATATACAGCATCCATACCAAGTTTGTAATTAAAAACGTGTATATAATACATTATATCTAAGCTGACTCTGGTATTTTCTATGTAGTTATGAGTGTCTGCATATGTTATGATCGTTATAATGTAAGATGTTCTTATTTTGGCTCTACATTAAATAATTGAAGTTGAATAATCAAAACTAGTGTATTTGTCTGTGTACTTTGCTTATTTTTCTAGCCTGCTTATTCACCATTTCCTGATACATAACAATATTATGTAAAACAGGGACAGGACAGTACAAATAAACTAAAGAACAAACTGAACCACCACAATAATAAATTGAAGTGCAGGAGCTGGTATCCTTATTGTTTACAACAAAGTGTTACACTGTTGCAAGAGTATGCACTAATATTTCATAGTACACACTTCTGTCAGAGGAACTGACATGATCTTTCATGTACGTTAAGGAGGTAAATGAAAGGCAAATAGGAGATACAGCATCAGTACTCACTGTGTAATTTGATCTGACAGCAGAAGTGAACAGAAAGAAAACAAAGGAAATAATAAAGAAAAAAACCTTACAAAATGAAAAGTTTAACAGAATGAAAATAGAGCAAAAGAATTACAGATCATATACCTTGGAGCCAATCCACACCTTCTTGTAATCCTTCTCCTTTAAGAGCATCACTGGCACTGAAAGAAACAAAGCAAATTATCTAAACGTTGTAAAAATACCAGTTTTAGCGGAGTCATCACTATATTTGTAATTTACAGAATTGCAAAGTAGCATTAAGTACAGTTTACTTAAGTTTTCTTCACATGGAGAAGGCTGCTTCTCAAATGATTTACTCTAGAGTACCTTCCCAATATGAAAACACCATTTCAAGATGTGATCTATTTTAATTCCAGTTTCAAGGCAGAGGAATAGCATGAGGGGTTCTGGAAAAGCTCCCACACAAGGCAGCCACATTGCTCTGCAGCACCTCCACTTAGGTCACCCTGCTCAGATTATCCTATAAAAGATGTTTACTACCTACAAGAATCACTCAAGTTGGAAAAAACCTAAGAGCTTTAAGATCATCAAGTCCAACTGTCCTCCCACGCAGCTCCTATACACAGTGAGAACGTTGGAGAACTGGAGGAAAAAAGCATAGTATGTACACACTTCATTGACACAGCAACCCTAGGAATGTCTGTTAATATATACTAAAATTAAGCTACACTGAGAACAGTGTAAATCTACCTTTTGAATCATATATAAGGGATATAAATGTTTAAAGGCCCCTCATTCTTTAGCTTATGAAAACTAGCGCAGCAGTGAACCTGGACTGTTACTGTGGTTAACTACAAAATTATCTTCCAAGGAGCTTGGAAATTCATCAGTGTAATTTCTGAAACAAAAAGCAGTGAACCCCAAAACAACACCGAGGTAATCAAGGTTAATATTAAAAGGGCCTAAAATGAAAATTGTAGTTTTCAGCAGCATTTAGCTGCTGATTTCACTTCTATTTATAATATCTGAGGACTTTAGTAAGACAAAAATCTAACTTCTATAAAACACTTCTGATGAAAGGAGAGTTTTTTTGCCTTGTGAACACTGGCACAAAATCCTTCCATTTATATGAAAGCTTACATCCTTCAGAAAGGACAGACACTAGCTCCTACAACTAAAAATCTTCTCAAACATTACATGGTACAAAGAATACGGTACCCCTTTGAATTCACAGAGAACAGTTTACTAAATGGCCTTTCAACAGTAGTTTACTAAAGCAGCTGCAGAGTGGAAGACGACAACTCTAAAGGTTTTATTGTTGATATTCTGAAACCTGCAAGACAAACTAGCAGCAGCACTCTATAACAATTCTACTCAATTTCCCAGCACAAAATAATAGCAGCTGTTCTTCTGATAAGAACACTGCTTTCTGATTTCACTAGAAGTCCTCCATTTCATTATTTGGGTAACAGTTCTACTGTGAAAATTTTCAAGACACAGTCTACATGAATGCCTTGTGCATTTAAAACAAGTTTCGTAGCAAGTATTGTAATATTACTACTGTTTCCACATGCGGCAGCACAGCATTTTATCCAGTTGATTTAATTTACATTATAGAATACTGAGTGGCATGATAGAGCTAAAATATGAATGCACAAAGTAATACCAATAAAAGGGTAGAGAAAGGGAAATTTACCAGATATGCCACGGCTTGTCTTTGATGTTTTCTAATGACAGTAACTGAGATACTTTCACAGATGATATTGCGTCTCTGAGGTCCATCTTGTTAGCAAAGAAGAGAATAGGCAGTCGACGGTGCTTAATATCTACGCATGAGCAGAAATAGAACTATCATGACATTATGCAACACTTAGTCATCTCTACATGTAACAAGCTACAAACAAAACAGGAAGATATTTTGCTCACCTGTAACTGCAATTCTCTGAAGGTTGTATCCTACCAAGATGCACACTGTTGGGTCACATAGCCTCTGACGCATGCTTCAAGAATGCTCACAAACTTTCTGGCAGGCTTTGGGATCTTCCACCCCCTCCCCCTACCTTATACATACATTTAAAGCTGTAGGTATAAATTGCTGGTGAAGCTGAGGAATGGGAGGTCGAACAACTGCCTACAAACACTACACATCTCTGCTTGGTGAGGACTGGATGTGTAAAATGGACAGAAAAATTATTTGTGTTTATTCATAACCTCACAACAACAGCTGCATAAGGATAGTCTGAATTATCCTTTAGCGTCCTGGAGAGCATCCATGACTTTATAAAATAGAGAAAAAATGCAGACGTGTGGACATCCCTTATCCTGCCTTCACTTGAAGGAGGACTTCTTTTCCAGCTCTTCTCAGCTAGCAATGACAACTACAGACCAAACCAAGTACACCGGCGATTTCTGGCATTCTTAACACATTCAAAAGCATAAGCCTCGTGGATTACCACAAAAGACTAGAGTGTCATTGGAAGGAAACAAAGTATACTCTCTTCACCCTGACAGATGTAAAACTGCCACAAAATTACCAGCACCAAGACTAACTGTAAGACTTTTTCACATTATTTAAACAAAGGATAAATTACAGGATTAGACAAAATCTGAATTTGAGTCTATCAATCAGTTCTTGATAGGAAAAGAACTTAATGTCCTCCCCCCCCACCCTGAAAATTGTGATGCAGGCTCTTTTTAAAACAGTAAAAAGAAATGGTTATTTCACACAGGAAACAAACTAAGGATTTATTTTAAAACTTTAAACATAGGCCAGCTGCCCCTATTGGGGGGGAGGGGGGGGCGGGCGGGGCGCAGAGGGGAACAAAACCCCAAAACACTCAACAAACTGTCAATGCTGAAGTGGTCTGAACTTTCCTAATTATGTTCTTTTCAAACGCCCTACTGAACCTTTCCACAAAATCGGCAGAGATAACTCTACCCATAATCTACCCATACTCAGAGATCGTGAATGCTGACCAAGAAGCTGACAATTTTCACAACTATTTATCCTATCTAGAGCTATTTTTTTCCTCTGATATCCTCTAACACAATCAAAGACCTCAAAATACAAGCACATAGTATCATTAAATCTGTTTTGATTCTACAGTTGAACAGCTTTTGTGCCTCCCGATTGAAACGTCTACATTGATCTACAGTATAATTGAATGAACCCTGGTGTCCACAGGTTGCAGCTTACGGATAAATTAAAACCACAGAGATTAGTTGACATCACATATGCAAATAGTCAAGTTAACCAAGGAATTTTCAGTGGTTTTTTAAAGCAATTAAAAAGGGGCACAACCTACCCACATAGACTCATAAATGTACACTTAAAGATATTTGCTAAGTAAAGTGGTGGTCGCAGAAATTTACATTATTTTCCTATCTTATGACATTGTTTCCTACTATGCAGTATTGCCCCCCCCCCGGCCTAGCTTTATTCTGTTTTTATTTNNNNTCTTAGCAATCTTCTCTTTTTACAGTTATTAATGGAAAGTTAACATTTTCTAGTTGCAAGTAGTTATAAGTTAACACATTAAAAAAATCCCAGACACTAGATGTGTGATGTGTAATTTTATACAAAGAACTTCAAATTTACAGGAATTTCAGAAGCATGTGCTGGAGGTCAAGTGACCCAAGAGTCAGTATCTCAAACAAGTAACCTACAGACTACCATCTTGTAAAATGCTGAAGAATGAAGTTTGATTAAAAAAATAACACAGTAACAGTGATCATTAAACAAGCTGTTATTTGTAGAGTGCATTGTCCAATTCTGTAAGTAAAACTAATTTATAGTTCCGATTCACAAGCCAGTCACAGCTAGTACAACTTCTAACTCCATTAATGCTTCACAGTACACATTCCCTTTCACCTGACGACCTCAGGGAAAGTCTGGCAAAAAGAGAAGATTGCTAAGATTTTCAGAGACAGGAATTGATTCAAGGTTGTTGCCCTGCATCCATTTAAACCTTAAGTAAACATGTAAATTTAAACCACTCCAGGAGGTTTGCAGAGGCAGAAGCAAAAATGGGGAGAAAGTAGGATATGCAGGAAGAAAAGCAGAACAGTAATACAAATAAAAATATTCATGTAGTCAACCAGTTATATATTGATTCAGTTAACAGCTACTTTATTCAAACGTTACTTCTATAAGAACTTTTTATTCTCTTTGGTTCTCTTAGATGTCACCTACCAAAATCCAAAATGATAAAACAGGGATACTGTTGCTGCATTTCAACTGAGCTGCTCCAAGGCAGAAATACAAAACTGCCCTTTCCTGGTTATAGGGAATGTACTAGGTGGCCATAGTTCTTTTAGAACTAGAAGACACAAACACACCAACAACTGAACAGGTAGATCAGCATCAATAACCTGTTAATGCCTAAATTAGAAGTCCCACCTAAGCTTGCATCTCCTCAGTCTTAACATGTTCATTCTTTTGCCTTCTAACAAACCAGTGACTTATTATGGCAGTCTTTACCTCCCACCCTTGGTCCTATGTGGTTTCCATTTTACCAACATTCCAGTAATGTTGGCTATACGGAAAGGCGAAGAAGCAAAGAATTGACCAATCTCAGAATTTAATTTAAAAAGTGTAGCCTCATGTAAAAAAACAAAACAAACAAACAAAAACCCTAAAACCAACCCCTCGATCATGAATCCTCTCATATCCTCTTCCATCCCATGTATCTTTTTATAGGCAACTGAAACTGACTGGTATAATTATCCCTCCTTATTTCTGGCTTTAATAATAATAAAGATGCAAAAAAGAAATTAAAAGTTACATTAAAGGAATTAGCTGTCTTCATGGAACAATCCAGACAGGGAGATATTTTTTTTGCATGTGTTCATCATCACATACAGGCTCTCCAGTTTCCAAGGGGCAAAGGCTATTCTTCTTCAAAACAATGCAACTTTTGATCTACATTGATTAGTAAGAGACCAATCCAACTCAATGTAGCCAACTGAAGTATGAGCAGTTTGTAGATGTGCATAGGTATAACACCCCTGCCCCCGCCACATTACTGAAGACTATTATTGCTCTATCATTCATCAACAACTAAAATGTTTGCAAAGTACTCAGAATGCAGGATGTGTCAGATAAGGGCTTTGCTTAAGACAACATAGCAAATATGGAGACAGAAGGGGAAAAAAGCCTCCTCACCTGGATGATTCAGAAGGGTGTCAAGTTCTTCTTTGGCCACAACCATTCTTAATTTGTCACTGCTATCAATGACAAAAATAATGGCTTGGCCTTCTCTGCATAACATAAAAAGAGGCAAATTATAGGTTCTCTTAAACTGTGATTTAGAAAAGGCTTCAGAAGAAACACCAGAAAAAAGCAAACAAACCTGATTTTTTGTCCTCTAATTGTTGTTGTTGTTATTTACCATTAACATTTGAATCCAGTCTTATTGCTAAAATTCAATCTTTTGGTAACCTGCACAATATTTTGAGACATGAGGTTGTTAGCTGTGTGACTCATACAAGGTTCAGTCTACACAGAACCTTGAGAAAAGTTTGATTTCACTACCGAGGTGGAAAAAAGAACTCTGAAAAAAATGTATAACCAACTGCTATTCTGACAGTGTGGCCAGACAGACAAAATCTCAGGACAGGTTTTTGTAGAAATTCTTTATCTCCTACACTAAAACAAGTTTATTTAGAGAAAGGTCAATTACCTTTTCAGAAAAAAATGTGTCCACAGCTGTTTAACAACTAGGCGTATGCAGATTAATTTAACTATTACAAAAGTCTGCATAAACAGGAACTTACTTTTGTTTCAGGTAAAAACTTACAACTATTTCAAATCACTAAGACATTGTGCTGGCAATATGACCATAGTCACAACATACATACAACTTTCAACTCATTATATCAGGATTACTAGTATTTTATGTCTTGATGTTCCACTTACTGAAACTTATTTGAAAGGAAAATAAAGTCTGATCAATTCAGATGAACAGTTATAAACACCTACAAAAAGTATTTTTAATTTACATTTTAATGTAATAGTCACTTCTCCCTCATCTTACATTTCTCTGAGACACTATTACGGATACATTCTGCACCCCCCAGCATCATCTACCTTCATATTTTGATAAGGAACAGTCCTAGACCTACTGAAAAACAGAAATAACTTGATCACCCTAAGATTGTATGAGAAGGTCCATTCTTTTCTGGAGTACAGAAGAACTTTAACAGCAAATAAAGCTTTTGCCTATAACCTGAAAATGCCCAAGTAATTTTTATGAACATACAGTATTTTTCTAGAGTATTTTTCAGAGTCCTAGCACGTATTTACTACCAAAAAATAACTTCAGAAACAAGTAACAGTAATAGGGACACAACATGAGTTTACATATATTTAAGACAAGTGTACTTTGAGGACATCCTAGAAGATAGTTCCAAGCCAAATAGAAGAAAAGGGGAAGCTTCAAGTACTCCGGAGCAACTACTCAGTCATTTTATCAGATCTGATTGCCATTTTGCAATTCTTGCAAAATTAAATCTTGCTTAACTTTATAAACTGAACAGCACATTATTGTTTTTATATCTTTGTTAGATGTTAATCTTAAACATGTGACTACTGCACTGGATCAGAAACAAAGGTGGATACAAGTGCACATTTCATTGAAACTCCCTTACCGTTAAGATAAAAAAAAATTTATGTCACACAAGGGATAAGTTACTGCATTGAATACAGCAGTCAGAAGAATTATTTGCTTATGAAGCACTTAGCTAGCATTTTGAGAGCAGCCTAAGGGCATCAGTTATTGAAATCCAAAAGATTCAGGAGACATACATCTAACACTCTTGAACAACAAAGATCTCCTACCCACACAACAAGTTTTCAAATTGCTAACACATTTTGCACAGAAAGGAGATGTAGTGTTAATCCTCAATTAAAGAACACTTTAATTTCTATCACATTAAATATTAATATTTAACCAATATTATAATCTTCAGAATTTCTCCATTCTATTTCTCCAAGCTATTTCTGCGTGGTTTACTACTGTTCACCTTATTTAGATCAGCATCAGGTATTACAGAATAACAATGAGACAACATAAATGAAGATTCAAGTTTCATTAGAAGCTAAAAAAAAACCCCCAGAAAATGGTGTCTATTACCAGTAAGGCAACACCACAGTGTTAAAGTACAGTGAATATCCTGCTTAATAAACAACATCGAAGAATACTTGGTCAAGTTCTTAGTTACATGTGCCTCATTCTCTGAGGTCAATTTCCCTCACCTGTAAAAATCTCAGCCATCAGCCAATATCTTTTGGATCTTAAGTCACTTACCTACAGAAGGACAGAAAAATAGGAAACCTAACTCATGTTTGTGCTTTCTTATACGACTGGTTTTCAGGTTTCAACATTTATATCCCACCTCTAGTATGCTCCGCCAATCTTTGAGTCAACAAGATGTCCCCAAAAGCATGCTGATTAACAGCACATAAAAATTTTCATTTTTTAGAACAGAAAGAAAAGTTGTATTTATCCAGAATGACCTTCTGTCAAACACCAGGTATAAGTCTTCTCCGAATCATTTCTAACCACTAGATATTATCATATGTCTGTTTAAGTAACATACATGACAGCTAATATGAACAGCAATGCTTTAAAATAAATGATAGGCTTACTTGTAGTAATGTTCCCACAGGTTTCTGTATCTCCCTTGACCTGACATATCAAACACCGTGAAAGACAAACTGGAAAAAAAAAAAAAAAAAAGTGTATGAGGCACAGAAACAAAGAACAAAACCTAAACCCAAACTATTTTCTTTGCTACCCTGGCAGAAAAAAGCCAGATCAACTTGAATGCTAATCAACTGAGAAAGATTCCCAACGGAACTCTGGTTACTCTATGTGCCTTCAAACTATCCTACTCTGTTTTGCAGTCTTATTATAGAAATATTTCACAATGGAAAACGTGTTTGTTTATTCTCTGAATAAAAGACCTAAGTCAGTTATAAAAAGTTACATCAAACACAAAATAAGCTCCCATTCAGCCTCTCTTTTTATCATATTAGTATCAAATATTGTTTATAATGTTGAAGAAATGAAATTCAGATGAGCCATGACTTAAAATCCAGTCTATCTTGAATTCTGTCCCTAGGCAGGAACCAATAACACCCAAAGACTTCTGTAGGCAAAATAAAAGACTTAAAAAAAATTCCACCCTCAGTAAAAAAAAGAAAAACAAAATAACAAACCAACACATTCTGGTGATAACAGGTAACCTCAGGTGCCCAAGCTACAAAGGGTAGTCTTCGCAACTTTGAGATTTCACCCGAACACTAAATACAGGAAATCACCTTAAAGAACATTACAAAAAAATCTGATCTGCTCCTGAAATGTCTACAGAGGCAACAGTGACTTCAGTATTAAGATTTCCTGGTTTGGGTAGTCCCAAATAGCTCCCTGAGCGAAGACCACACCAAAATGAGGAGGTTTAGAAAAGGAAGCTCTCCAAACATCCTTTCCACTCTATATCCAGACATCATCTGATTCTAAACTGGCTGCTCTGCCATGTATAAAGTTATTAGCAACCCCCAAACAACATTTTGATTGTAATATTAGATTAATGAGGTTTTGGGGTGGGTGTGGATTGTGGGCTTCTTTAGGTTTTATTTTGTTTCTTAATCATTCTACAAGGTGAATTTGCAGGCCATATTTCCTACTACAGTTCAGAATAAAGGAAAGTAATACAAATTGATTTACAGTGTCACACAGCCAAACCCCAAACCTGTCTTATGTGCTTTACTGAGACAGAATACAGTTGTTGAACATCCTATAAAAATATGAAACCCATCAGTCCCACAGCTCAAGGAATAAACAATTTTCTTGCAGATTTCTCATCCAGTGGGGCATGCTGCTTGGTTTGAAGACTAACTGTACCCATTAAAAATACACTGTGAAGACTACAATAATAAAATAATATTTAATGTTACCTCCTTGAAGTATCTTTGTCTCATGACATTCCTTTTCTAAATCGTAGCCTTCATTCAACTAATGATTTCTTCCTCCTTTTCCCGACCTTTGCCCCTGCCATCTTTACATTGCTAACACTATAGCTGCCATTTTTCATTTAATGAGATTAGACTGCAATCTCTTCAGAGTCCCTCCAGTGAGAGTGCTTAACGGAATATAGGTTATCATCTAAGCAACTGTCTCTCCTCAAGTCTGTAACAGTGCCCTATTCTGAAATTCTTAACAGACAGAAATCAGATGCTTATATACACCATTGCAAAAAACCTTTTTTTTTTTTAAACACACACACAGCACCACAAAACATACAATATATTCTAACACTGTCAGTACTGGATCATGATTAGGCCTCCTGGGTACTACAACATTTCAGCAAACTGCATATCATATCATTATACCACTACACATTACACACAGTTACAGCCAACTGAAAGAGGTAATTAAGTCCAACTATTGTATATTAATTACTACCGCTAAATGGAGAAAATGAAAGGAACTACTACCTTGATGTCTTGAATTTCTCTATACTGAATCCTATTGTTGGAACGATGTCCTGAGTTTGAGCCTTTAAAGGAAAGAAAATTCAGATTTTACAATCAAGTTAGAAAATGTAAACATTGAAATATATTTGAAACATGAATACATTACAGATCTATTTTTCCCCAAACTGTGCAATACAAAAACTTTCTACAAATCCAGATACTTTGTATTTTTAAAATTCCCAGAAAAGTACAGTAACTAAAAAAACCCAAGGTTTTGTATTTTCTAGGAAATACAGTGAATGCTATTGGACAAGAGCATTGAAGACATTTTAGCCTCAACATGCATTTTAGTCCGCGTGTACATGAATGTGTGGATATTACCTAGGAAATAAATAGGAGATGGGTTAACATGGAAAATAACAGCTTGAAGATTATGACTGAGGTCAAAGTTCACAACATCTGGGCACTTTGGAAATCACAAGGTCAACCCAAACAAGTCTGCACAATACCCCAAGCCTCTTAGATAAAAGAGGATATACTTCTATCAAGATACTAACTAGATTGGCCATACTCCCAGCTTCTATCCACAGGCTGGAGGAGTCCATTTGATAGTTGGAATTATACAGCAGACATTACACAATGGCCTAACCATAGGTCTATTCAAACTACTAGACCACTAGAAGAAATCACCATTTGCCACAGAGGAATGGCCAAAACATAAAGCATTATTAATAGACCTGTCTGATAACCAGGTTTACTGCTGAGCTAGCCAAGGAACCCATCAGCTAAGTTGCTACAACAGAATAGCTCCTTTAAGAAGCATCCATATTGAGCAGGGAGAAAGGTCACATTCCTGAGATTACAGAGCTGTCTGAGAAAGTGACATGCAATCCTTTTACAGACCTTCTAAGGCCCCTTATTAAAAACACTATCTGTAAGCAGTTGACTCCTCGCATACACCTGAAGCACGCTTAGCTTGCTTAGCTTGCTGCAGCATCAGTATGAACATGGCATTCCACCAGTTTTGTCCACAGTGCCTGTTGCTAAGAGAAAATTTGTGCACAGTAGAAGAGGTGTTATTTCTCTAACATTTATTTCAAATGTATTTATCAGGCCCAGAAGGAACAACTGCAAACAGATGTTTGCAAAACAAAACTTGTATTTACCAGACACCTAATATATTGCCCCTAGGGCAAAGTAGCAGTTCATCTTAAGAAGATGGGGTTGATCCAGAGCTCAAAATTATTACCCGTCCATCTGAACTTACTAAAAATAAACAATTTCATCCAGCCTGATTTAATTACATTTGTTGCACATTAGAGAATTTATCGTGTCTTGCAAGGACAGGACTTACACAAGTTGTATGCAATGCTACCCTCCTAAAGCATCACATTAAATGAAAACATTCAGAAGTAAATTCTCATGACACGATTTCCAGTAAAGCAAACACATTCTATTTATTCTACTTGTGTAATTCCCTTGGGACCTTCTCTAGTACCTATTATTGTGATAAATCTTGAAGTCTGCGTTCAACCCTAGTTAGGAATCCTTTACTGCTTAAGGTGTGACATAAAAACCCCGCTACAATAAAGGTCTCAAAAATTACACAAATATATAATTTGCCTGGTACAAATTGTAGCATTTCCTCCAAACGACTGGGAGCAGAGAGCAAGCAGTTTACAGTCTTTGTTTATAAATCTATTTCATTTTCAGTGGAAGAATAATTGCCAGGAATGGAAGAGTGGCAGACTTTTTACCATGTTACATTTTTTTAAACAATGTCCAGTGGTACTCTTCAGAAAAAGTTCAATGGGAATTAAAAGCCAAAAGCTGCGTCCTGATGTAAACAGCAAAAAAATCATGGTTTCCCAGTCGCATATAACCAAGATGCACAAGCCTCTGGCTTTAAACATGCCTATCAAAATTCATCTATTTCTATTCCATAAACATACCGAGAAACAAGGTAATCCTACTTTAAATTTTGGTCAGAATACTATGCACTCTTAGTGGCCTGAAACACTTTTCACTGGATGAATGAACTGCAAGTACAAATGCTACTTATTTTGAAAACTATTCTGCTTTAAAAATGCTGAAGTCACAATTAAGCATGTACCTTCACATTATTTCCTATATTATTATTTATTATACACATATTATTTCCCAGGAAGAGATTAAAATAAACATGATAAATGTAGTCTAGTACAAGTTGTTATACCACTGTATTAATCCCAAATGTTCGACATATCACTTGTACCTGCAATCCTGTAGCAATTATTTAAGTGACTTAAGAAAACTGTTTCAGGTCCTGATTTCAGCCCTCACAAACCCTTCCTTATTGGGTGATCTTAGAAAAAACGTGCGACTTTAACAGTGTTGTTTTGGGAAATGTTTCCATAATATGCACATGGATGCTTACATTTAGTTTCAGTTAGTTGGAAACTCTTAAAATGTATTTGTTCCACTGTACTAAATCAAAAAGCTCTTCATATTTTTTCCACATTTAGTATATATAGTAATATATATATATTATATATAGTAATGCTCACATTTAGTATAACAGCACGTAAAAACAGTTTAAACAAACATCAACAGTAAACATCATCAGTAAAAACATCAACAGTAAACTAATTAGGCTACTTACATTTGAAGGTTTAAGTTTATTTATGATTGTTGTTTTGCCGCTATTGTCCAAGCCAAGGCACAAAACGTGAACCTCCTTTTTCTTCAGCCCAAGCCATCCCGCTAGCTTGTCAAACAATCCCATAATTCTTGGCTCAAATACACAGGGATCACCTGTTGTTCAGAAAATCAGAAAAGGAAACAGCTCTTGGAAAACCATTACACGTACAGCAGCGCAAGCACAGTAGGTGGGCATGTGGCTAAGCAGTCCTTAAACTTTTAAAAGGACAGTGTGAATAAGACACTATACAAACACTGTCACAGCAGGTTTGCTTGGTATACTAAGCAAATGGCATGTAAGCTGATTATAGCGAAGAGGCCTTGATACAAAAGTAGATTGGCCGTTTATAGCCCTGTCTGTACAGCACAATGTCCTTGATTCACCGTGGGTAGCGATATTGCCATCATTCTGAGCACTCCAAACAGGAGCACAACTGCAAAGCCCCCTTACCTTCCACCAAACTGGGAAAAAAAAGCAAGACCGTTGCATTTTACTTCAAATTGTCAGTAGGCCAGTCAGTCATCATAATTTAGACAACAAAGCAAAACAGTATTCCCCTTCTTCAGCAACCGCTACATAATTTACTGAACTCTGAAGTAAATAAAGTGCCCTCTGTCAATGCAATTCAAACTCTAATTCTAACAGGCTTTCCCGATATTAACATGTACAAATTAGGAACTCATTCTCTACAAATAGAAACTGATTAGAACAGATCCAACAGACACGAAGCCAGACACCATAACATTCACCCACACAGCAGGTGGATGCCAAACCCCCACTCCTGCCCTGGCACTGGTTGAAGTTACCTGGCAGTAGCATATTCGAAGGAGCTTACATCACCTGTTCCCTTGCGGTACCTGGCTGTACATACTTTGCGGAGAGGATAACCCTCATCTATCCTGAATGAATTCCACTAAGAACAATTTCAGCAATCAGACAGCTGAAATATTTGTGACATATTCAATAACAAAGCATTTCATTAATGCCAGAG
Organism: Scopus umbretta; assembly: GCA_013400535.1. NCBI lineage: Eukaryota > Metazoa > Chordata > Aves > Pelecaniformes > Scopidae > Scopus > Scopus umbretta. Next base: position 15,539 of record VZTL01048614.1, read on the forward strand.
GAATTTTGTAGTGTGCTGAAGGCTGTTTAAAAAACCATTTTCTTAATAAAGAAAAAACACACAGCACTGGACAACTCAGACTGCGATCTTAATTACCCCAGAAAATCACAGCAGGAGCAGGAAGAGGAAAAAACGTCAATGGTCTCACTTCTTCACTAACTGATTACAAAATGATGATGAACTGCATTTTAATAGAAATAATTTTAAAATCTTTGAATTTAATAAAGTCACATAAGCCATCACCTTTGCTTACAGTATGATTCTTTTCTTTTTGAATACAGATCCTTTTTAAAGCTTTATCTAGTGCATTTTGATTCGAGATTGGTAGTGAACTACAGAGTGGCTACATGTGTAACAGCTACACACAGCTGTTGCCAGATTAAACAAGCCCAACATTAGTTACAATTCCCTCAAACTAAAAAAAAAAAAAAAAATCATTATTTTTCTTCTAACTCCCTTTGGTTTATGCCCCACTCCTTTTTTAATATACATGCAACTCTGAAAGCAGATTAAGGCTTACTGTTTATTATCAAATTAACCTGACAAAACCCTGCTCTGCTCCTAAACACATTACTTTCTAGTCCAATCAAGAGCCTTAATCTAGACGATAAGGTCCAAAAAAATACCTTGCAAGTACTCTTGAGATGGAAAAGGAGAAAATGCGAGCACTTAAAAGATACTCATGGGGCTTTACTTTTAAACCCAAAAGCCTAAATACACATTCTTTGAAAACAGTTCCTAGCAACCTTTCAATTATAGCCATTTTTTCCTAGCAGTTTTTCAGAATGGTTAGCGAAGTCATTATTTAAGAATACAGTGGAAAGAATCTATACTGGACTTTGTGCCCTGCCCCTTTTCTCCCATTCTTTTCCTCAGCTGTGAAGAATTACAGCAGCTACAGCTGGCACAGGTTCCTTTTTTTTGCCAGCTGGTATTTAGCCTCCAATGCTATACAGCATACTTTAGACACATCCTAAAATTATTTTAGATCGAGTTTAGTCCAGGAACTCGTAATCAAACTCCATAAACTTTTAACAAGAACCGTAAGCCTGTCTGAAGCACCGGTGATTTAACACTTCTCGTGACTAAACCAGGCTGAGAAACTCCCGAAGACAAACCAGTCGCGCAGCGCGTTTAGAGAAGCAGTGACTTGCTGCTAGGAAGCCGAGCCAGGTGAGCCGCAGAGCTCTGCAGGCAGCCCCCCCAGAGATGCCCGGGCAGGTACAGCCACCTCTCGCCGGTGGCTGCTAAGCAAGACATCGCAACCCGCTACGCTCGCTAAGCTGAAAGCGACCATCCGCGGAGTGCTCGGCACGGCGTGGTTTTGAGAAGGCGATGTCGTGGTTTTGAGAAGGCGATCGGAGCAGACGGCCTGCGGAGCTCCCTTCCAGCCGAAACGATGCTCAAAGTCCATTTAATTCAGGTGGACTACTCAAATGTAAACGCCGAGATACCAAGGCTGCCCGGCCGCCCACGGGAGGCCCTTTCAGATTAGCACCACCTAAAACTCTGGCTATCGTTTCTTGGTTTTCGGTTTGGTTTTCTTTTTCTCCTTTTGTTTTTCTTTTTTTTT
>VZTL01048632.1:4722-15309 GCA_013400535.1 Scopus umbretta
GAAGAGGGGGGTCACAGCCAGCCCGGGGGGGGAAGAGGGGGGTCAGAGCCAGCCCGGGGGGGTCAGAGCCAGCCCGGGGCAGGGGGCTGAGCCACATCCAGGCACTCGCAGCCCACCCCGGCCCCTTCGCCACGCAGCGCCTTGCGTGAGCTGCTGGGCTTCAACGCACCCTCCTCCTCCTCACGGCCGGTACAGCTGCACGTCTCATCCCCCACCACCACATTTTTTTTTTTTTTTTTTTTTTTTTTTTTTTCACTTATTCTCTCGGGTTTGTACCTAAAGAAACCGCTCCAGCGGCTGGCGATGCGGAGGGAGGCGTTGCCTCGGTCATTTCCGAAGGGCTCGTTTCAGCAGGGAGCGGGGAATGGCTGCGCGAGCCTGGCCGAGGCCGCGTACGCGGGAGGAGAGGCATTTTTATCACAAAGGTAAGCGGCGCAGCACACAATGGGGTTGGCGTGGCTGTCTCCACCTGGTACACGTTATTAACGTCGCTGCTCTGAGTCCTGAAGGCTAATCCCTCTGCACTATTGCTCTGAACCAGCCCCTGTTTATTACTATGCATTATTCATTGAGATGCGTCTTGGCACATGCATACATTAAATGTTAATTTAGAGGCATCTGCGTCCAAATGGTTACCAGGCACCTTTGTAAGATTCAGGCCAAAAAAAACCCCACCAAAAGCAAAAAATAAATCAATAACAATAAAAATCTCGGAGCCCTCTTTCCCTGCAAACCACACCCAAATCGATGCATTTTTACTAAAAGGTGGGAGAAAACCGAAACCAAGGTCACAGCCAAGTGAAGCCCTGTAATAAATGCACAGCACAGTGATAAAAGACTCCAGACTGAAAGGAAAGAAAGAACCCTGCAGCTTGGCCCTCAAGGATGAAGATGATGTGCTCTGGTAACTAATGAAGGAGGGAGAAATCCAAAGGCCCTCCGGGGAAAAGCTCCACCTCCTTCCCCTTCTGGGACCCTAGCAGTGGATCAGCCAGGGTTGTAGCCACACTGATCTCAGGTGCTTCGTTGGGGATTTGAGGCCAACGTACGGTCTCTCAGGTACACTGAAGTCCTGTATTATTTAAGGTTTATAAATATTAATAGTCGTAGCATTACCGATCAGGCGGCCCACAGAAGCTGCAGGGAGTGCTGACAGAGGCTCCAGCAAGCTGAAAGCCTTGAAGCGATTGCGTTGACACGTTCTGCAGTTTGCTGAAACGTATGCAGGTGGCTTTCAGGGACAGCCTTAAATAAAGCTCATTCATCACTTGGCACATCCTTGGAAGATGCTCAGATGGCCACTGTGGAGGGATTCAAGGAGAACGATCTGCCAATAAGCTAGCCTCGAGGCTGTCAAGTGAGCGAGACAAGAATGAAATCCTGCAACTTCCAAATGTTTCAGACACTCCCAAAAGCTGAGGTTTCCTACCATACAGATCTGACTCTCTTTTCCAATAAACCCTCAAGACATGGACAACCACCCCATATTGAACAGCCATCTCCAGGTATTTCCCCTTTCCACACGCACTTGAGGGCACACTCGGCAGTGTCTTCAGTTGTGTTCAGCTCCAGTTGTGCTCACGGGAAGTCTATCAAAGACACCTTACCACAGGCTGATCTGTTGAGTTCCTGATTGGCCTCACATATCGAACCAAAGATTACGTCAATCACCCGTGTGGAAACTCGGGCACTCCCAAAGAATCACTGAACTACCAAAAGGAACCCTCCTTTGACTGTATTCTCCTTTTTGGATATTTCACAGGGTGTTTGTACAGTACTCTCTATGTCTTTACGGTCCTTTAATGGACACTGAAAAATCCTGGTGTAATTTCAAAAGTTTTTATTCCAACCTGTGAAACTCAAGAAACTCGAGGTCTTGAGAAATGTCCAGCTGTAGCAAATCCTATTCATTCTTTTTGTTATACTTGTAGTGAATCATTCCGATACACGGACATGACTCCCACAGCTTTATTCCTAGAATAGTCTTTTTTCCTGCAGGAAGAGTTCTATCATGAGTAAAGCTCAACCAGCCAGTGCACTGGCAACTCAGACCCCCAAAATCACCCCGACCCCAAGGTCTATGACCAGCCATAGAACCTTATTGTCTACATGAGCCCCGTTGAGCCTTTATAACATCTGACACACAGGTTTTGTTTAAGATCCCAGAATTCCCAGCCAGAGACTGGAGATTCCTTACCAACCTTGTTCTCACAAAAAGAGATTAGGCTGATGCAACTTACATTTCAGTTTGAGTTTGTTTACAGCAAGTTAGCACAGCACAACTCCTGAGTGGCAACATATTAAACCAGCAGCTGGATATGCACATGCTCTAAGCACGGAAATAACTAAAGTTTGCTGGAAAATCACCAGATGCTGATAATCCATGTGTGCTTAATAATCCCGTAGGGCGACTACTTTCATTCTGAACCACAGAAACTACTTTGAAAATGACACTGACCCTCATCTGAATTTCATAAACCCAGCATCCAGAAGAAAAAATCCTCAGATAACAGCTCATACTGAGCCCTACTGACAGCAAAGGTGGAGAAACACTGAACAGCGACATAAACCCAGCCTGGGAAACGAATCGGGCCAGTTGGAGTTAGACTGGAAGCCTTCAGTCTCCATGCAGCAGATTTCAGATTCCGATCCTGTAATGAGTATTAATTTGCTCTTGCAATATCACAGTGAAATGGGTATGCAGAGTAGAATAACTAAGTCGAACACTTACTTGCAGATAAACTATTTAGCAATACATGAAAAATTAGTTAATTTTGTCAGTTAATATTATCCATGCATCATATAATAAAAGGAACAAAAGAGGGAAAATGAGTAGAATCACAACATCAGGTTTTCTTAACATGATGACGCTCTGGACACTTCTGGGCAAGTGACTTATATTAGTAATATCTCAACACCGCAAAAAAAGTCAAGTGATGAATAGAGAGCTTGCACAGCCTGCCTGAAACTGCAGAGGAAAGCGGGTGGCAGAGCTGGCTTAATTGCAGGTTCCTTTATGCTGGTGCACAAAAGTCCTGAGTGACATAAGTCCTCACGGCTTTAAGCACCGCGGTGCCACGTGACAAAGCACAATCCCTGCCTGGGGATTTGCAAAGACGAGGAAAAGGGCCGCACGGAGAGCACGAGGATTTCACAAGGATCCTTTTGCGAAAAAAGGTTTACAGTGACATCGAGGGGAAAAACGTGAGCACGAAGAGGTGAAGTAGGCAGGCTCCCTGTCAAACAAGTGGAAAATGAGGTGTCTCTCCTCACAGGCTAATACCCCCTCCGAGCTACAGTGCGCTGGTGTCCGTGGCCAGGAGCGCCGGACTCCTTCACTAACCTGCGTTGCATCAGTGGCTCTAGTGATTTCTGGTTTCCTATTCCATCTGGCCAAGACGTACCAACGTACGTCTCGCGCATAAAATGATGAATGATGCTTTATTACATTCCCTTGCCATCACTACTTGCATGCGCAGGGTAAGGCTGAACAGTCAAACTCGATTTGCGTTAGAAACAATGCGATAGAGGCTCTATGTTGCTTTATTTGCCGGTCATCCTTAGGTGAGACAATTGCTGCAAATCCAGAATTTTCTTCATCATTTAAACATTGAGAACCCAGCCAGAAATTACAGCAGTATATCCTGCCATTAAATTGCCATTATTAAAATAAATGACAGCAACTACTTCCAATGCTGGGGCTCTTCCTATTGCAAGTAATTAATTATTAATACTTCCAGTGGGTGAAGAATTTATCATGCAAGGCAGGATCCCGTTGAAATTTGGGTATCGGCAAAAGCAGAACTCCACAAAACCTACGTTCTCCAGTGAAAACGAGCAAAGAAAGAGACCCGTATGAGCCGCCATGCCATCTTAAGGCACGGCTTACAGAACTCTAGCCTGGACCCTCCGTAGGGTCCCTAAGATCTAGCCGGGGCCGGGGTTTTCATGGCAACCAGATATCTGGCAGATAATCATGAACATAAGAAGCCCCACTGCACAGGGGAGACTCACCTGTCCCTGGCTGCAGGGGTACCGTGCTCGATGCCTCCAACGTCTGAACAACAGCCCTAAGGAGCACAGGTCAAAACCTGAGCAGAGAAAGCTGCAGCTATCCATACAAATTAATTAGGTGCATGTGCCAAAACCTGGGCGTACGCTAGCTGAAACACAGCTGACATTCACGCTCAGGAGCAAATTCAAGTGAAATACTAGACATTTTCGAGTCAATGGCAATCCTTCAACTAAGTTTCAGTGGGTTGCCATTGAAGAATACAGTTTTGTGCTCAAAATTAAATCAAGCTGATACCGTGTTTTCAGCTGGGTCCCCTGAGAGGAGACGCCATCGTGAAGTTAGCTAATTGCTTTTTCTGAATGTAGAGGAAAACCTTCACGATGCCTGGGAGCATGGGGCTAAAAAAGCAGAGATCCAATGACCACGCTAGCAGCGATTTTCAAAGAGAAGCTGAACAAAGCTTGAATATAAATCCACAACCAAATTTTACAGGTGCTCAGAGCAAGGACTTGGGATAGCCTGTGCTGACCTCTGCAACCATCGTTGCTTACGATTGCAGCCCTTAAAAATACCACCATGTTGCATGTGCCGCTGCAATAGCCTGTGAATTTCCCTGCCTCACCACAAGCTGGGAAAGCCATCTTTCCTCTCTCTGGTTGTTGCCTTACCTCTTGCTGATCCCTGCATCTTACCCCATAATTTCCATTTTCTAAAGGTGCAGGCTCAGTATCAAGAGGTGGCAGTGAATAACTATATTTTCAGAATATTCCTCGAACATTAAGAATCAAAACAAATCCTAAAATGCTTTGTTGGGTTGGAATTGTTCTGGCATAGCACAAAGACTGAAAGACCAAGTTGTCTACGGAGAAATCATTAACCAGCTTCCCTCTGGGATATGATAATTGCTGGAGTGGTTGACAGCTTTTCTTGGCATTGAGCACTCAAAGACGAGACACATTATTTCAGAAACATTAAAGACCAGAAGAAAGTCTTTTGATAAATGAGTAAAGTCCATTCAAATGCTGAAACAAAGCTCATTTATTTCCATGGTCCTTTTTATTTCTGCTTATCCTCTGCCTCTCTTTTCCTTCATGGTTTTGTCCTCAGCAACCTCAACTAATATAAACCAGCCCTGGCGAATTTCTGCCAATCAAGGTTTGTTGCCAGTGGGTTTTAGTCCATGAAAACAGATGGTTTGAAAGCCACATTGTGCCACCGTGCCCACAGCCGATAGTACAAATATTTAGTCAATTAGAAGGGGATTTTCCAAAGGCACAAATGGAAATTAGGCACACAACTCCCATTGACTTCCAGAGAGAGTGGAGAGCTGCACTGCCTTCAAAATCTCTCATTACTAATGCAGTCTTTATAAAATAAATGCATGTGAAAGGTGCCAGCCTGCTCTGAAATCCCACATTTTTCAGCTAGTCCCGGAATGATAATCATGGATAGAAGCAATAGGAATCTCTCTGAAGTGTTCAGTATTTCAGACAAAAATTCCAGCAAAACTGCTGTTTTCATTAAGGTCCATAATTGTTCTGTGACATTTTGAAGACTTGCGATAGGTTGTGTGGGTGGATTACAGCTGAGGATTGAGGTATGCTTCTTCCAGACAGTGTCATTAAGAGAACTCACCCATCTAACCGCAAAAAGACATCATTAAATATTAACATTTCCTCCAAACACCTCTCTAAGAATATGACAGCTACTGGTTTATCACCATTAAAATCTGTATGGAACCGGGACTCAACAGGAAACAGCCACTGATTTGTGGACTGGAAATTATTAAAAATTTTGCCAGCATTTTCCCAAAAGGACCCAAAACGGACAATGACAATCTTTACTATTGCAACATGGCTTAAAATAGAGACCCTCCAAGTCAGGGAGCTCCGGTCAAAAAGCAAAGAAGATGGGTGAATATTACTGTTTATGTCCTGTCACTGGGATCGCTCAGACTGCGCGCTCTCGCTCTCTCTCTCCAGATAAGATCTTTTCATTGCAAGCGTGCCAGAGCTGTGATCCGCATGGCTTCACACACCTTTTAAGCAATATGTTAATAAATAATGATGACAACAACAATTGTAAGGGTCATAAAGCATATTATGCTCTATGAATGATTCAGTCATTTGACTCCGAGCGTCACAGCTCTCTGGTTTCCTTTAAGTCAGGACGCAATAGCACTAAAAATAAAAGTTGGCACTAAACTCGACATGAGAAGTATCCCAGACTCACGATAAACACATACTACTTGGCTTAAAATGCTGCTATTGTATGGAAGATGCAATCCAGCTTCACCTCCCCGTTCAACTGCTCTAGAATTGCGCACTCCTGTCCCTGCTATTTCATGGCAATTCCAGTAGCACCTCCCACTAAATGGAACTGCCTCCCCATTTGTTGGAATGGCAACACGTAACCCTACAGAATATCCTAGGACATCACCTGCCATGGTGCACTCGTACTACAGGATGATGGGCTCAGAGGAGGCTTCCTTGGACGCTGAAACCAGTTTTCTGCACTCACAGGCAGCGATGCAGTCAACACTTGGAGCAGAACTGTGCTTAGAGCAGTCATCACACATGCGTGCATACACACACACACGTCCCACGAGCACAGAAATGTTTCCCCTATCCCATATCAAAGATTCAAGACTTCTGACTGCAGAGATCCAAGCTACGGAAGGGAGGGCACACCCAGGGACTAGGTGAAGAAGGGATGCTGGATGAAGATGCCCAGGGGAGGTCAGAAGATGACGTTACTTGTGCCGCTGGTTCTGTTTATCAACATCATGGGATGAGAGCTCTGCCAGCTCGTAGCACAAAAGCATCTTACCTTTAAGCTGCATTAAGCAGCTTCACCTCATGGGCTCTGCATTCGGCGATGGCTTTAGAGCCTATTTTAAACTCATCGCACCAGTCTGCACAGGTAGGCATTTAGAATACAGCTCTGAACACACTGTTAATCATCTTTACACACACGCAATAACTTACTCAGTGAAGCCAGGGAGAGGGAAAGGGAAAGTCCATTGATGAAGGTAAATAGACTGTCATGCTTCATTCTGCAATAAAAATGCCAACCAGAGACAATAACACAGAAGAGAGAATCACTGCACCGGAAAGCTAATGAACGTTATGGCGAAGCTGGGCCATCATGCCAGGTTGATACCATTTCCAACTGCAAAAAGAGGGAATAACCCTACTAAAGCAAACGGATTTCCAAGTAGTACCGCTCTTTCAAGTGAAACAGATAGAACTAAAGCTTCCCATTATTCTCTGTATTACTATTGCAGCACGTCATGTGCTATACAACATTACAAACATCCACAAAAGACGCAGTCCTCTTCCAAAGGCCTCAAGCAAATCTTTGCTTGATAACCAGTGTTTCAAGGGACATGCTGAACAGGGGGTTGGTTCAATGGCAGAAAGAAGCAGGTGAAGGACAAATAGTTAAACAAAAATTTCATGCTGGAAATGTCAAAGCAAAAATCAAAACAAGTCATCAAACCTCGCAACTTGGAAAGCAAGAACAAGGAAAACGTCACTTTTCCTTGTTTTTGCAAAGGTTTCTCTTCTCTCCAAGTGTGCTGTCTGGGAGAACCAACACTAACTGTTGAGACGCACTGGTATTGCTGAACTTAACAGTCAAGCTAAGAAGAAAAAGCTTCAGGCAGAAACCTGCACTGGGCTGTCTCTGTACTGCTCAGTTTCTTCATTTTGTTGACACAGCTTGAAAACCTCACCAGGCCATACTGCCCAGCAGGAGAGAGTTCAGACACTTCTGAAGACGCCTTCAGCTAAGCACTCGCACGAAGCACCGAGAATCATTTGTCATTTTTGAAAATCTCATCTCATTACATTTTCAATAGGCAGGACAGACAAAGGCAGCATTATTAGCCTCACTGTACACATGGGAAATGAGGCATAGAAATTCAAATGACCCATCTAAAACCGCGGAAGCAGCCTGTCACACGGAGCAGTAACAGGACACTGGTCCAGGCTCTCGTTTGTCTGTAGTCAGCCCTGTTTGGGGAATCCTCCTAGCCACCACAACTGCTCACTGTTCACTCTGCCTCCACAGTTTTCAGCCCTTCTTTCTAGGCAGGGGCAGAAGCAGGCAAAAGCCAGGAATAACAGTAGCTGTAGGAAAGAACCAATGCAAAAACCAGACCTCTTTGTGCTGCTCTGTCAAACCCATTAAGTCTGAGGGCGTTGCAGTTGCTGCTAACATGAACCAACATCCTCATGCTGCACTTATTTAATAAATCTAATCTTATTAAACTGCATTACAAGCTTCTATTTCATAAATCTGTGTGCCTCCCAGATCACCCAGAGAATTAACTCCTGAGTGGACTATGCCTTTCCTCCCCACAGCTTGCAGAAGGCACTCCCGACAAAGCCATCATCCCTGCCGATTACATTGCTCCCAAGGACCAGAAGAGGCTCAGAGCTCGTTGCACGCATTACAGGCCAAAGCCCTAGGCACGGGCCGTCGGTTTGCAGCTGCGACCGTCAGGATGGGAAACCCCAGCAAGCAGCAGCGGGTTCCCCCGAGCTAGGGAGGGAGGTGAGAGCATGGGGAGTGCTCCGGTGAGGAGACGGGAGAGGCTCTTTGCATCTGGTTGCCATTTGCAGCGTACTAATCAGAGGGCTGCCAGCTGCTGCTTTTGAAAGGAACAGTAATGTGTCATCTGCACACGGAGACCCCGCATCCTCCTCCGCCAGGGTGTCCCTGCACAGCCAGAGACGTATGCCGGTGTCACACCCCACTCTCCCTGGGCAGGTTGAGGAGTGACAGGCAGGGCAACCGTTTCCCCCACGCAGGGCAACCGTTTCCCCCACCGGTGAAATGCATACTCTCTTTTAAACAGTAAGGGAGGATGGGAGCATCTAAGATGCTGCTTTAACATCCACATACATTTGGTACTGGTGTTTCAAAAAGAGTACGAGTTGCATACCCTCCGTTATGGGCTGTATAGATGGAAATGTTTGTTTAAAACAAACCAAAGAGCTTGTTGTAAACCAGTGAAAGCGCAGTGTATTACTAACTCTGAGAACAGCAGTACCAAGAGGTCAGGCTCTGTGTTACATTCTGTGCAAAACAGCCTTTCCTCCCCCTTGTGTGCTGGGATTTTGTTTCGATGATCTGAGGCCAACATGAAACAATTTGTTAAACAAACCTCAGTGAATCAAAATGTAAAATTTCAGACTGACCTGCCTTCCATCTGATAGGAAATATCTCATTTGGGGGTTGAGTTGCACTTTTCGTAGGATCAAAGGAAATGTTTGTGTAGAAAGACATGCTGACTTCAAAATGAAGAACTGTGGTTTTTCAAGAACCAGCATGAATATGTTAACCCCTTAAAAAAAAAAAAAAAAAAAAAAGGAAAGAAATTATCTCTCAAACAATTTGATGAAGTGTTCAAATCCATTTTAAGCCGGGCTCAATAGATAGTTTTGATATTCACTTCACATATTTGGATAATGAATATTCACAAAGGCCTTACACTGTAGCGACCACAACTCTCTAGCACGGACAATGCCCAGGCCCCAGCCAGTTTAGCTGAGCTAACGTTTGGAAGACACACAGAGTCAAATCTCGCGCCTGGGATCCCAGCATTGCCAACACTGCCCCACTGCAAGTGTAAGAACATTTCTACACAACGAGCACGACTTCAGTACGTAACTCTGACAACAGTGCTAGAAGGAACACGCACGTTACTCTTCAGCAGCTTCAATACCGAAACTGAGATGGTTACAGAAAATGGATCACGCCTACATCCCCTGACTGATTTGTGCATCTCCTTGCAAACAACCAGCCCAGATTCAGAAACATGCGATGGCCTCAGCAGTATCGGTAGAGCAACTCTCCCAGTGAGATTTAAGCTACCGTTCACGCGTTTTGCAGAATTCAGTGCTCCACGCTTTGAAGTCTGAGCTCCAGAATATGGCAGAATTCTCCCCAGGTCTGACAGTGCCCAATTAGTTTTTAATCTGGATCAGTTTTTCCAGTCTTGCAGGGGAAAAACAAACAAACAAACAATCTCCCTTATATTACTGACCATTTTCTTTCCCAAACAGAAGCCAACAAATTAGCATGACAGTGGGAAACCTGCACTGGCTGCTCTCAATTTCCTGTTTGCTTTGCTAACGTGTGCAAATGCAAGAGTTAGGCAGAGGACTCTAATCTGCAAGGCTTCTTTGGCTAGGTATGCAGTGAAATAAATACACGTGCTCGAGTGAGTCTTTACAAGCAAACCAGCCTCCTTTAGCACGCTTACTTCTCTGTTCTATACTGCATACCCAAACCCATCAAGAGAAGCAGCATTGTCAGTTGCCTGCTATACCAGAGGAGGAATGAAAACTCAGGCTCCCCGCTTGGCTCTGCAGCCGACTCATTTTGGGACCTTCGGCATGTCACTGCATTCTCCTGTGCCTGTTCAGTGGCAATACAAAACTGGCTGGATGGCTGGGCCTAAAGAGTTGTGGTAAATGGAATTCAATCCAGTTGGCAGCCGGTCACAAACACTGTTGCCCAGGGCTCAGTATTGGGGCCAGTTCTGTTTAGTGTCTTTATCA
>VZTL01048632.1:15372-28309 GCA_013400535.1 Scopus umbretta
GGTTGAGTCCCCATCATTGGAGGTATTTAAAAGCTATGTAGATGTGGCACTTAGGGACATGGTTTAGTGGTGGACTTGGCAGTGCTAGGTTAACGGTTGGACTCTATGATCTTAAGGGTCTTTTCCAACCCAAACAATTCCATGATTCTAATACTAATTATCTGCAAAGATGATAGCTGCTTTAATGAGTAGAAATTTATTTCAGATGTGGGGATTAAAGAACAAAAAATCCACAGTAACAAAACTAAATTACTTAAGCGGTCTACTGCATTATACACTAATCAATCAGCATCTCAAAAATCAGTTTTGAGAAACTTTAGTGTTAAGATAAGCAGTAATTTTCTAATAAGAACGTGTGCACGGCTTAGCACTAACAGTATAGCCATCATCTGAAAATCCACAAAGTCCAGTCAGTTGGGAGGACCAGGATTTTAAAGCACAGAATTTTTTTAAAGGCGCTCTCTCTTTCAATTCAAGGTAGGACAGATTCTGTGAGCCTAAAATACAGTCACACCCTAGAACTTTAACAAGAAGCAGCGAAATTCAAGTTAAGGCAAATCTTGAAAAATGTTTCAACTGCACCTTGGGCAGCATGGGAGGATAAATTTTTTGGTCATGCAGAAAAGATGCTCTAATTGAGGATAAATTGCAGGGGGCTGGGAGGAAATGGTTACCACTATCTCTAGCAACAATAATTAAGTCAGAAACTGGGTTTGATTCCTGTATGAGCACATAAGGAACTCTGCCTCTGGAAACCTGTCTCCTCATTGGAGATGATGATTCAGTCTCTCTCTCACCTGTGACTGTCTCACCTCCATCATCATCTTTTTTTTTTGGTAGCTACCTGTATACGTATGGCCTCTAGCACTAGGTCGTTTTCAAGGCCATGCCATTTCAGTGCTCTTCTAAACAAAAACTGTTAATGTGCCAGCGTCCCCGAATTCCTGAGCTCTTTCCCCAGTTCTGATGTTCATTCTTTTAACCTGAGCAAGCTTCTGCGGGAGCCATCCACACATTTGTTAAATGGCAGCGATAATACTGACCTGCTGCTCACAACTGGTTAAAGAATAGATTCACCCGTGCTTTATGCTGTTTTCCATGGTAGCAGCAAGTCCCAGAGGGAGAGCGTGCTGGCAGGAGGAAAAGAGCTGCATTGTGTCTGGAGAGGGGATGCCTGGATCGCGATAAAGGAAGACAAAGTCAGCCTTCAGAGCCCAGCACCGGTAGCTGCTGAACCCCACTGCCTCTCGTTCATCTGGCAAAAACACCACCATAAACTGCCACCTCCCCAAAAACACCCAGCACTCCCCTCCTCCAAAGATGCAGACCTTTGCCTGTGGAAAGCTGCTTGCTCCAAATTTCTCCTCTTTGTCTACAGTGGACATATGGCGTGCTGTTGAATGCGCAGGCACAAAAGGAGGAAAAGAGGCTCACAAAGGAACCCCCAGCTAAAAAGCACCATCCATTAATGGGTTAAAAATGAAAGCAAGCCTTGAGGATGTTTGAAACAGCAGGGTATCAGCTGGAGCCTGCAGGGAGGCTTTTCCCATTGCCATTCATAACAAAATCAGGAGGCAGAAAGTTACTATAGCAATGGCAACAGAATGCAGAACGGGTGCTCTTCAGCCCGGCAGAAAGAGCTCCTAAAGAAATGCAGGGGTCTGTTTCTCTTCATCCTTCGGGGCTGCCAAACACAGATCAGCTCCAGTCCACCATTACACCCCTGTCTCTATACAATGCTTATTGTAGATCACCAAATTTTAGCTTCAACAGCTTAACCAACACTGAAATGAGGCCCAGCTGAAGACAAAAGACAGCCATCCACCCACTTACTTTCCAGGTGCCAAAGCAGCCAAAAAGTAACCCATGGCTGCCCAGTTAAAAGGCTGGGCTCACTTTACATGATGAAAAGCGCTGGGCAGTAAAACCATCTGTGGCTACAAACCCCTCCACTAATGCCTTTGTTCAGGCAGTTTATCACACATTTAGCCGCGGGACAGACTTGTCCACTTCCAACACATTAGTTTTGCTGGGTGGATGGATGTGATCACGCTGGTCAGCAGCGCGACAAGTGCATTGCAAGGGATTCCGCAGCACAGATGTTCAGGATCGGATTCAACCCTTGCCATAAGATATCCTGCAGAGCTGGACTCAGTGACTGATGTAACCCCTACAACAGGATTTGACACAACTGAGGCTTAAGCAGCACATGAGTCCTGGATGTGGCTCATCCGAAATGAGTACAGCATTGCTGGTTCAGCTCTAGGGATCAAACTTTCCATACGTGCTGAGGCAGAATTAAGCTCACCCCCTTAGCAGATCCAGTTGTCCAGACACAAACGTGGAAAAGCCCTGAGGAATACTGGACAAGAAGGACCGACTGGGACAAAGACCAGCCCCCTGCCGACTGCAAGCAACCCCGCAAGAGACGTCTGGTTCAGATGCATCCATACAAGATCCTCTCCCTCCACAAGAGAGAATGTTCCAAAAAGACTAAAATCACAACTCAAATATAGACCAGGAGAGATGCAGGGCATGTTGAAGGGCTATTAAGTGAAAAGAAAGAGACTATCAGCCAACGAACATTACATTACGAATGTAAATTAAAGCAGCCATAATACCTGTTCACCCCCAGGTCTTTTAACAGATGATGGGAGCACAAAAGCAGCCGAAAACAGTCACTTGTGTCTCCCTCCCGTTTATCCCCATGTCAAATTGAGCAATTAAAATCTGACCTGTAGGAGTTTTCCCATTCAGTGAAGGCATTGGGCTACATTTGCACCCTCTATTACAACAGTTGCAGTCCGAGTTCTGCCACAGATTTACAGTGTAAAAACAGAGCAGACCGGGGCCACTTTCGCATAAAAAACTTTTCCTTGCAATCTACATTTTCATTTCTTGATGAGCAGTACCAGTCTCTCTAGCCATTTGCAAGGCAATGATCAAACCAGCAGCGAACATTCGTCCCCATGTGGTGCCTGCTTTAATTTAGTCTGCTCGATGGCAGGCGCTTCTGATTGCCTGTCTGACGGCTTTGTTTGCCTAATAGATCTTACCTTGCCTTCTCTAATTTTTAATGCTGACCAGTTCTCTGCACAAAATGGGGGTCTGCAGCAAGCACTTATTTCAAAAGAGGCTTCGTTGCCTTGGTTACCAACCATCAAGCCTAGGCCTTCGCCAGCTCTGTCGAAATCTACCTTCGCCTTGGTTTTGTCCTGTTTTTCGCACTACCGAGACATTCCTGCTCTCAGACCGCGCAGCAGAAAGCTGGACTTAAAATGAATTTAGATTAAATAAATAAAAAAAGCCTGAGGGAAACGCCCTCGGGTGCGCATCATTCATGAGGTCTCGTCTAAATCACAAGGTCAGTGAGAAACAACAGCAGCAGCAGAAGACACACCGCTTGTATTAGTTTAGCCACAAGGACTATGCAAGCAGATTTCACAGCAAAATAGGCTCAGCCTACGGCCTGAGGAGCTGGCACTCACTCTGCTTGCAATTAGCGGCGGCGGCGAGACAGAACTGAAACTGGGGCATCACCGGTGCCGCGTGTGCCTAAAGCCCTCGGCAGTCCCTGCCGCACAGAGCCCGAATCTTCATAGTCCGATGAAGGCAAGGGAGGAAAGAAATCCCGTTGTACCCGTTTTACAGAGGACGAATGGAAGCTCAGAGGCAGGATTTCTAAAAAGCACAGCAGATGGGTCGGCAAAGTTTGCAAAGTAAAGGGCGAAGGCAGGGAGCGGCAAGGCTGTAGCTGCACTTAGAGATCTTTAGCAGGGGCACACAGTCTCTTCATACAACCCGTACCCCTCACCTGAGCCCGCTTTGAAACCACGTCTGCTCAGTCCTCACCCGGCACCAGATCCACAAGATCAGCCCCCTGCTCTGCGAGTAGCCTCCTCTTCCTCAACAGGTAACCGCTGACATGGGATTTCTGTTCTGCCAAGAGAAGCTGACTTTAGGCCTACGCATTATCTCAACCTACTCAAAAAAGCACCCAAGCCGGATCTGAAGACTACAACACAGGTCCTAGGCAAGGGTGGGGGTGTGTATTTGGCATACGTTCTCAAACGAGCTTGGATGAAGCGTGCTGAACACTCCTCAGCACAGCACAGACTAAAATTTACACAGAGAGATTAATCGGTGGCTCCTTTTGATAAACAGATACATTGAGAAAAACTGTGATGTGTCAGTGGATAAACCTAAAGAAAATGAAGCCAAATCCAATTAAAACAATGCTTACTGTTTCTGTTAACTATTCTGTTCCTAGAAACGAGCTATTTTTTCTGTAACCACTACTACACAGTTAAAAATAACATCCAATTTTATTTTTTAGCACTGGCTGGGAGAATTGATTCAGAGCCCACTAAAATGTTAATTCATACTGAGAAAGGTCTCTGCATTCTTCTGCGTAAAGAGCAAGTTAGATTTGGTCAATCCCATTTTTTGAAAGTACAGGCCACATTCTCAGCACTGTAAATCAATGTGACTCCATTAAACAGTCATTCCTATCCATGTTTATGGTATTTCAAATTGTCATACCAAGTGCAAATTATGTCAGAACATTAAATAAATAAGATATCATGCAGCGCTCATGCTCCACCTATAGTGAATTGAAAACGCCGCCTCTAACTCTTTACCATCTCTTTCAGTGTTGCAAGCTTAATTAGATCCTCCAGATCCACTCTACACACACAGGCCTGCCAGAAAGGGAAAAGGAAAAGGACAAGGAATTTTAATTGCACTGTAATCCTTTCAGCTAAGTTTCTTGCAAACACTACATTTCAGGGACCTAACAGACTAGAACCAAAAGCAACATTCACTATGATCCTTTAAAAAGAAAACACGTTAAAATAAATGTGATCTGCAAGATCCATGGACTATATCAGTCTCCAGGCAGTTGGCCATGCTGTAGTTTAATGTAAGGAAGTAATATAATTTAAACCATTTGTCACTCCTAACCGAATGGAAAAAAGGAGACGGCCAATTTGTCAGCTGACTTTGCCTTCATCGTAATTGCTGTATCCATCTTTCCTGCTTCTCTGTACCTCACCACCACAGGCCGTGGTCCAAGCTGTCAGCAGTTCTCACACGATTCTTCTGATTGTCGCTGAGAAAACCGTTAATTTTATAGTTCGTATATCTCGATGAGGGGCCTATAAATAGACACTATTTTCTGCCCTTGTTACTGTGCTGTATCCATCACCATTACAGCAAAATTACCTTTCAGCACTGCATTAAGTCAATGGTTCTCCAACTACAAAGCATGAATGTCTATGAGGCCATGGTAAATGGTCCACTGAGCCATACTGCACGCTAAAATAAACTGCATTTTCATTACGAGTTCCATTATGATCACAAAAGCAGTCCCAATCTCCACAAAATGTTCAAGGTTGACAACAGACTGCCAACCCAATTACTGACAATACAGCCAAGGATTTGCCAAGAGGACTTGAGATCCAGTTCCTGTTTTGGTTTGCAGGTGCATCAGGCGGTGCTCTGTTGTATCCTAAAAAGAGTTGGGAGGACACGTATTGGCGTGGCTTTCTTAGGGAGCTGACTCTGGCGTTATCCGTTGCCCAGACCCCGTCAGAACCTCCAACCCAAATTCACTTCGGCAGCGCTTTATTCCAAGCCAGGCAGGGACTATGGACTCGTGCCTGTTTGCTACGTTCACCCGAACAACTAACCTGCTCCTTCACATGAAGGATGCAGGCTAAATCACTCAGCTGCTGAGAGGCCTCTGAACTCTTCCCACAGCTCCCCTCATGTACACAGCTGCCTTCCTTTCACTGCAGGTTTAAAGCAAAGTTTACAAGAAGTTTTTACTTTTGACCAGAGATGTCAAAGCAAAAGTCCCAATAACTTCCAAAGACAGGGTCCTGACAGGCCTTCTGCAGTACGAGGTGGAGCAGTTTAGCTGCGCTGCTCTTCCAGGTTGCAGGACATGATGACTTGGGACTTCAGAGGGGTTTTGTGTATACGTGAGGGTGTTCTGCAACCCTTGTGAAAATCAAATTGCTCATTGTGCTTGTCCCTGATTGCCCTAGTTAATGAGTTTTTAGTGCACTGAACCCTACTTAATACACTGCTTAATAAAATGAGAGTAATTAATCAATTACCCAAAAGGGACCAGCTTATGATCATTCTTATGCACTTACCACACTAGGCAGAGTCCCTTCCCGCCCTCTCCTCAGCATCACAAATCACCCCTCTCTTTGATGACTGGCCCCTAGACTCAACGAGGGACTTCTCCAGGCTAGCTGCAGGCCAGGGGGTACAACATGGCTGCTGGCCACGCTTTGTTCTCGTTGTGTGGTCAAACACTTGACCATGCTGCCAGTTGTCCCTTGCCACGCTGCTCTCGAGCGGGCACTACTGCTCCGAAGTCCCAGCCAGGACCACGCTGGAGAAAACAGTTACACACCTCCACTCTGTCACCGAGGCTAGATCTCCTTTACAAAAACTGAACTCTGCTGAGCTGTCTGTGCTACTACCAGTTTGGTATTAACGTTTTCATTGCAATTGTTTGTATTCTGGTTGTGAAGTGCAAACCCAGTGCACTGGGTGCTAGACAGTCCCTACTGTCAGACCGAGCCTTCTCCAAACTGATCACCCAAAACTATCATTTGCTTCAATACATAAAATTGCCATTGCTGACACAGCTCCAGATGTTTCTGCTGTTTCTACCTGGCTCTTTCTTCAGCCTATCTCCTACTGCTATGCTGACCTCGATGCATGCCAAGTCTCTCCTCCTGCTTTAGCCTACTGAAGCTTCCGACTTTCTTGCATATTCCCTCTTTAACTCAAGTTGCCCCTCTCTCTCCCATAGCATCACATCAGTTAAACACTTGGATTATCATCCCGAAAGAGGAATTACTGTAAATGGCCACATTTTGCTATTTAATTCCCGGAGCTGAGAGAAAGAAGTGTCTTCTTTCATCTTAGAACTGACAAAACGAACTAGTGCTCCTGCAGGAGTCTCTATCGGGGTGGAGGGGGGACGACCCTAAGCAACCCTTTGAAATCACCTAAGGCCTTTACGCTCCTCACAACGTACTTCCAAAACACTCTGAGGGTTGCTATTCTTTACTGAACTCCAGTGAACAGCCCTGAGGTACATCTGGTTTGCTTGGTATCTTTCCGGATGTAGAAAACACGCAGGTTTCTTTTCTTGCAGGAGATCAAGACAGCACCTGCATGGCCATCTAACCTTTAAACTCGGCGAGTAAGCCTTGGAGAGAGTAAAGAAACAGAAGGGACCTAAATATCAGACTTCCAATGATAAAAACCCCACCCTAATTTAGGCAACAATCATCACAAAACTTCAGACCATGACATTTCATTCAGCTATGCCTGGATACATCTGAATACATCAGGGTCAGGCCCTGCCAGAACAATTCATCCAGCCTTTGACTCATTCTGTACTGCCCTCCTTCCCTTTGCTCGCTCAGACGCAGGCAAAGGAGAGGCTCTCAGCTGGACAAGTCCTTCTGTCAGCTCATCCCTGTCATATGAAAGGGGGAAGCATCGAAACCTGCAGTTCTTAATAATTCCATGGGTTTCTGCGTGGAGCCGAACACAAAAAGCCCTTCACCCCTGAATTAACACATAAGCGTAAATAAACTCAACAAGAGCGCGGCACCAGACACAAGTCTGATCAAGGAGTGCGTGTAACAGGACGAGCAAGCGCGTGCAAACAGACCCACATACCAGAATGGGTGGATCTACTGTGACGCTTTGGAAATATTGGGTCTGACAGCCAGGCTGCAGCACTGGAGGGCAGCAAATTCCTGCCAGGGTGTTTGTTTTTCTTAGGATTTCTGAATCGGGAAAGTCAGGCAGCTGATCCTAGAAATAACAGCTGGGAGCAGCCCAACACTCAACACCATTGTCATGAACAGCTCTTCTGAAGATCCTGATATTAAAGGGAGAGTGCAGAACAGAAACCCACGGGCCAGACGCCCATCCTGACAGGAAAAACGCTGAAGCGTTTACAGTAAGGATTTCAAAAGTGCTTAGCAATTAAGATTCCCAACTTGAGATGTCTTACAGAGGCCTAGGCTATTAGTGTGCCTGCCTCCAGCAAACTGTGCATCAAATTTCCTTGCACACGGGAACAGAGGTGTTATCTCTCTGTTCCACCACAAGGAAACAGAGATGAGAATCAGGGAAGGAAGGAGGTATCGCTTTTTTATTTTTATTTCCTTGTTTCCCCACCCCCCTTATTTTTCAGAGACCCAGGAGGAGGTGGGAGGAGGCCACTAAACAGGGGCCTCAGCTGCAGGGAGCTTTAAAGCCCTGGAGACAACCTGAAATGGTGGCGAGTCTCTGTATTGCTTTGCTTTGCTAATGTGTGCTATCAATGCACAGGGCCTAGTTTTACAACAGTCCTCTGAAAGAGTTTAGCTTCTTCAGTAAACCCAAGGTGCCCTAAAATGACTACCTACGGCATAACAGGTTCTAATCTGTGGGAATCTATCGATAATTTTTCCTACAAAGTTCTTGGAAAATTACCTTCCCAAATCAGAGATACTTTAGTAGTCAACCAGTGAAAGAACAGCCTGCAGCAAGATCAGGGTATTAATTGACACAGAATACTTACGAGATGCTGTTCAGGCTAGAGCTGTTTGCAAGCATCTGTGAAAGCACGAAAACCTGCTTATTGCTTAAATCCGGGGAACTCTGTCCCTCTTGGAAGGGACAGAACAAGGCAGGTGCTTGGAGCGACGGGGATGGGAGGATAAATACAGCTGCAGCTCAGGGAAGACAACAGTGATTTCTTCTGCAATGCAAACACACCAATTGCTACCTGGCCAAGCAAAAATAAAGGGAGGGCAGCGGCAACACATGTCACCGTATTTAAATGGATACCAAGAAGCTGGCTGAAGGGAAGAAGACAAAGGCTCCCCAGTGGACTGACAGGCAGGACAGAAACTCGGCTGCATTTGCACTGTGGTTTTCCCAGCCGTGACCTGCACCCAGACACCCACCGCTTCCCAGCTCCTAGCCTTCCCTCTGCAGACTGCTTTGTGAACCTGCTTGGATCCGATTCACCGGACAATCTAGACAGCTTCTAAAGAAAGCCTGCCTTCAGTTATGCCTGCAATTAGGCTGGCCATTGCTTTCTCATGAGATGAATCCAAAATTAGGCCCCTACCAGTATTCTGCGACAGACTACAGCTCAGCACAGAGATGGCTGTTACAAGCTTTATACCCAACTTACGCTTAAAGGGCTTATAAAAATTTGTGTTATCCCACCCTGATATGTTTAGAGAGGAAAAACAGACACAGAAAGGAAAAAATATGACCTAACAAGTAAAACAAAAGACTGTCCAGGCTGCTGTGATTACATGCTTTACAGAAGCATCTTTAGGCTAAATCCTATTCCTTATTTCCCTGTCTGATCCTAATACTACAAATGTGTATTACACCTTCTTCTCTGCTCATACGACCATTCAAACAGATACAGATTTTACTCATTTTATTCCCCTTCGTCTTGGGCCAAATCTCATCCTACTTATCCTGAAAGTGAAACACAATGTAATTTGTGCATCGAGTGAAACTTTTTATCTCAAAGTAGTATACCCCCACTCGAGAGAAAAAAAGACTGCAGACTTCCTCTGGAACATTCAAAATAGTAAAATATCTCTACAGTTGTGAGAAAATACGGTGTCAGTTTTACCTAGGTTATAGGTGACCGGGTTTTTTAAACCTTTCAGAATTAAGATCTGCTCTAGCCAAAAGCCAGACTTGGGTTTCCTTCATTTGTTCCACAGGACCAACACACACAAAGGTCACATAACGAAGAATCGGTGTCCATTGATTTAATCCTTTTTTAAAAATCAGGGGTGGTTTTCTAGGGAAGTTGTTGCTTTACCAGGAAGGGTAGGTTGCAGGAGTTCTTGGTTAATCAAGCTGCTGAAAGGTTAATTATCCCTCAGAATACACACGGAGTGGGGAAGAAATCACTGCGAGTTGCCAGGGAGAAGAGGTTTCAAGAACAAAAGGCAAACGGGTGCTTGGGGCAAGGAATCTCCATCCCTTTCTTTGCAAAGCATCGTGTGCATCTGCAGCACGGTATTAGGGATGGCTAATAATAAACCGTAGTGCTGGGCACCTGCTAGACTAATTGCAGCACAGCGTGTTCGAGTGCTGTGCGGAGAGCATCTGGAGGCAGAGCTGAACTCAACGCAGCGTAAGAGCTCGCAGAAGCGTGTCAGCGTGCCGGCTCCCGAGTGCCAGACCGCTTCCAAATCTCTGCTTTGGGCTGGGGAACGCAGATCACTTGAACAAGGAGACAGCAGGAAGAGCTGTCAGTTCAGACTCCTAAGCTCTGTCCCTCACTCCGAGGCCCGCCGAGGCCAGTGGGAAGACTCACCCTGGCTTTGAATCAGGCTCGCTGCTGCTGATATGCTACGTGGCCATGGCAACCCCGAATCGCTTGGGAGGTCACAACACTGGAGAAGAGCTTTGCCTTTGCTTCACAAGAGGTCGGAGTGAGGTTCAGCTTCCGAGCAGAGATCTGGCGCGAGGCCTGGGCACCGCTTATGTCCCACAAAAGGCGCCCTGTACATGGGGAACTTGACCCACATCTCTTATCAGTACAGTTGATGAAGTAGAGCTGCTTGTATTTCAGTCATTCTTCAGAAAATAAGCCTTTGCTTCACCCCGCTGAAATCTGCATCTCCCAGTGAAGGGCGAGGCGTAGCACAGACTTGGGTTACTGCAACCCTCAGTGCCCTGCCTGCCTGGAAGCCTCCACCTCCCTTAGGGTCTGGAAAATAAGGCTTATGAGGAGCGGCTGAGGGAACCGGGGTGGTTTAGTTTGGAGGAGGCTGAGGGGAGACCTTATCGCTCTCTACAGCTACCTGACAGGAGGGTGTACTGAGGAGGGTGTTGGTCTCTTCTCCCAAGTAACTAGCGATGGGACAAGAGGGAATGGCCTCAAGTTGCGCCAGGGGAGGTTTAGACTGGATATTAGGAAAAACATCTTTCCTGACAGAGTGGTGAGGCATTGGCACAGGCTGCCCAGGGAGGTGGTGGAGTCCCCATCCCTGGAGGGGTTCAAAAACCATGTGGGTGTGGCACTTGGGGACATGGTTGAGTAGGCATGGTGGGGTTGGGTTGACGGTTGGACTGGATGATCTCAGAAGTCTTTTCCAACCTTAATAATTCTATGATTCTCTTCCCGATACTTTAGACCAGTCCTCTTTTGACAGATGCAAGGGCACGGGATAGCATCCCTTGCTCCTCCAGGACCTTTGTAGGAAGTTTCCCCACGCTGACCCCCTCTTTGCCACAGCTTTCCCCCAGCAGCTCAGGTGTGTGACCCAGCTCTAGCACACGGTATGTCACGCGGAGCCCTCTGACAGCACAATGACGTCACTAGAGAGCAGGTCTTGCAGCCAACACAGTCCTGCGTGGCACAGTTCATCCATCTGAAAGCTGTTGTTCCAGGTTGCTAGCAAATTCAGGCAGAGATGATAAAATAAATATATTTGGCCAGCTTTTAGAAGCTGGACCAAAAAGGAAAAAGCGGCCAGTGATTGAATGTAATCGTAGTTCTAAGGAAGAAACCAGTGGTGCCAGCATAGTACATCTGAATGTTAATCAAGCCCCATTTCTCTTAATGTCAAAAGATGAAGATATTTAGTGGAGCATTGGATAAAAGCCTTCAGGAGGTTTAAATTATTCTGTCCAACCAATATTCTAATCGCTTTGCCTAACCTCCAGAGATCATCATTAGGTTTCTGGCTCACTGCCCCACTGCATGGGATAAAAGCATTTCAGGCTTACCGACAAGGTTTTCATCGCTCTCCACAGGAGGTCTGGGAAGGCCGCTGGATTCTGCCTCCAGAACAATGCAGATTTCCTTGCTGATAAAAACGGGAGGGAATAGATGATATAACAGGCTCTGTGCATGCACTGAAAGAGAAGGGATCTTAACATGACAGCGTCGGTCACCCCACTTCGTACCATCTACATTCTGATGCACAAGCATGACTACAGGCTTCAGCAGGACAGAATTTGCCACAATGCCCCAGTTCGGTTCACACAAATAGGTGGGCACCTACAGACACCGAACACGGACCCGCTGCTCTCCAGTGAGGCTCCACGTGTATTCATTAATTGCAGAAACAAGGCAATATATTTTCAGATCCTGACCCTCATGGTACAGTTCATGCGGCAATCACGTTACCTGATCACACTGAACAAGTACAGTGTCGTACTGTATATGAACGTGAAATAGTCAAATTACACTTTGACTATCAAAAACAGAGATTAAAAATACCCTTACTGACTCAGCATGCTAACACGCGAGTCCAGTTGAAACCAGTAATTTAAGAGGAAAGCCCACCATCTCATTACTTTGCTACGATATGGCCCACAAAAACAGCTCACCAAAAATCGAGTTTCACACAAATTTGAGTCTCACAGGAGTATTCTTCTGTAGGAATATAAATTTAGTAATTGTTTCATGGGTCATCAAGTCTGGCCTTATAAGCAAAGACAGACATACCATATAATCTACTTCAAAAACTAATCAAACCAGAACAGGTCAGAGAGCACACATCAGCATACAATTTGCTGACACTAAAATTATCTACACTGGCTGAGAATCTGGAAAAAAATATCATTGGTGTTTGAGATCTTTACACAAAAGGATTATGGAAATCCTTTACTTTTAAATGACGACATTAACACCTTTCTACGGTAGGTTAATATTTCCATTTTACAGACGAGGACCGAGTCACAAAGACTTTCCTAGAGCCAGTATTAAGTCAGTGGCATAAAGAAGGCTACTCCTTTAAGTACTCACTCTGGAAAACAAAACCACAATTCATGTTTCTAGCTCAATAAAAAAAAAAAAAATCCTTAACACTTGGAAAACAAAAATCCAAAGTAAACCACATTTAAAAAAAACAACAAAAAA
>VZTL01048635.1:8571-22457 GCA_013400535.1 Scopus umbretta
GAAAAAAAAAGGAAAAAAAAAAAAAGAAAAGAAAGAAAAAAGCTATGTGTTTTGGAGACACAAGAACCAAACCATGAAACACACAGCTGAAACATTTAGGATGACTATGAAAAAGGTCTATGTTCACTTGTTAAGGAATGCACTAAGGCAGACTAAAGCATATGAATGGCCCTTTCACAGGTCACAGATTCTATTCAGTTCTTGGACATTGTTATTATCCGACAGAAATAGATGGGCCTAATTAATATTCTGGACATACCTGAGAGAACATTCTTAAGGAAATCATCCTCTGGTGGTTTAGGTTTGTTGTGTTTTGGGGGTTTTGTTTTTTGTTGGGGTTTCTTGGGTACTATGTTCTTTTTGGTTTTGTTTTTAACAAACAGCAGACATTAAAAATAGCATCTGGTTAATAAACTATAAACATAATTTTGGTGTTAAAAGTTTAATAAAGAGTCTACTTCTGAATATATTTGTTTATACAAAGACTTGGATGTATTTTTTTTTTTAATTTTAGTAAACAGTTTTGCCATGTAGATTAAAGCTGAACTGCACAGTCATTTTGCAAGCAATTACATTCTTGGCACTTTTCTGAACATAATATAACAATTACCACAGCAACTGCATTTTTATCAGAGCACTCCAAGCATGCAGCAGGTTAATATCAGTGTTCAGCAACTTCAGATAATATTTCTAAGATGCTAATGTTTAGCCAATTTCAAATGAGCAAACAGCTTCTATTATGAACTGAGTTCTGGTCTTTTAAGATAAATGTGGTTATATAGGCCCTGATCTTATATGTAGTTGTGCTACTGTCCCCCTTGCAAAATCCCGTTAAACTTGATAGGAGTCTGTCAAGCAAATCCGAATGCAGGGCCAGCTCCATGGCAAGAAAGATGAACTTTCATTACAGAGTTAACTTTCCAAGGACCATAACACACTGCACAACTGGGTTAGGATCTCAGCTCTGCCACTGCCTGCTATGCCTTCCCCCCCCGCCCTGTACAACTTGTCCATTTACATCACAACCTTTGGAAAGCAAGAACTATTCACTAAGTGCCTGATACTAACCACTGCCCTAAAATGATGTTGTTATTAAACTAATCTATACTGGATTTTAAAGGTGTGCAGATTCGTTTCAGTATTTGACTCCTGGTAAACAATCTCAAAAAGAATAACCTCAGTTTTTGAGGCTTGATTCCTCTCACTGCTGAACCTTGCAGGAGTTTTGCTGCTGGCTTCACAGAGAGCAGAAGCAGGCCCAGAAAATGGATAATTGCCCAAAGTCATCCGAGTTGTATCACTGCATTTTGAATTCAGGACACCGCTTCAGTACAGCGACTTGTTGTTCTCATCTTAAATGTCTGGATGGCATACAAATATAGATAAAAGTAGATGACTAATTATCACATCTATTCTCAAGGCATGCATGGAGGGAGGCAGTAAAGAGGAGGGGAAGTTTGTGGGTTACTCCCACACATAAATCCTCTATGTGTCAATGGGTGAATAGACACTACTTTAATCTATTGTGAAAAGCTGTTTTATAACAACAATAAGCTGAAACAGAGAAGAAACTATATTAGAAAGGCAAATATCAAAATACATCACTACTAAAATGCCTGCAGGTAATCAAGTAAATCAGTCCCATAGTACACCCAGGAACAAGAGTCAAGTGTTTTGTACTCAAACCTTAATATGGCATATGCGGAAAAAAATCCCATTGAAATAAATAGACCTATTCATTTCAGAGACAGTGAAAAAGAGACGAAGTTTCTTTGTCTTGCCACTTTAGAGCCCCTTGATAGCATTTTCCTTTTTTATTGTCTTTTAGATATAGATGCCCCTCTGCTTAAGTATCACCAAAGCTACTAGTAACAAATACCTAAATATATAACAGATGCATAAGTGCATCTTGGGATAAATACATTATGGACAATTAACTGTCATCATACCCCTCAATTACATTTTTACCCGCTCCTGTAGTGTACACCTGTGGCTTGTTAGTAATGCAATAAGTGTTGTAAAGCAACTCTAAGGTTCAAAGGTAGCCCTGCAAAAATCTGTTTTCCTCTTTTCTTAAATGTGTGTTACATAAATGTGGAAACAGAGAAACAAACACAAGAAAAAAGAACACTACTTTTTCTTTTACCGGCCAGCACTGTTGATCAAGTGAAAATTTTTCATTTTCCTGTTATGTCACATAGAAAGACCATTTGCATGAAAAATTTGGCCTGATTCTGATTTCACTAATGTAGAAATTAACCCAGAGAAGCAGCAACTGAAACTCACTTTGGCACATCTTGTAACATTATTTTAAATGCCATATTTCTTAGCTGTGAGGTGATAATATAATAATTGCAAACACTATTTGAGAAAATTTTGTAATGCACATCATTTTTGGTCAAAAGTAAAGAACTTGTTAGAAGCATAACTAAAACAGATACATATCTAGGCTACAGTGTAATTAAGTCTGCAGCTTTGTAAAATGCATATTTGTATAAGTTAAAGTAGCTATTGGATATCCTTACTATAATCACACTTAAATCCATAATAGTTCCTGGAAGGATTATTTGTTATTAAGTATGTGAGTGGCATAATTCAGTAAGCTCTGTATGTGACATTGATGGAGTGCCTGTAAAGAAAAATATTAAACAAAAATATACTGTACAAATGGTCTTATAATTGTAGCTAGAGGCAACTCCAGCACAGAAATACCCCTCTCGGTTAATATTCTGATGGCATTAACACATTTGTGTCACTGCTATGTTTGTTTATGTATTAGTCTTACATTGTAAACCATAAGATTTTTTTATTCCTATCCTGCGTTTTTCCAACCTTAGTTACTATCTCTCTCTGTTAATACCTCTGAAGGAAGGTTTCTGAGGGACACATAGACAATCAGGGTTTCCTGAGCTTCAGGATGAACGACGGGGTGATTCTTGCAAAAGTGACACTGACTGCCTCACTGACTTCCATGCACAGCTTTACCAACATACAAGGAATGCCCCCAAAATCTCACATGCTGGGGTCCAGATAACGCACCCCATCACGAGGCTGGCTGAAGCACCCAGGCCGTGTCAGGCCGGGACACCCATCCCTGCCTGCTCCCCGCACTGCAGACTCCACCGCACACACACTCCTGCCATCCCTTCTGGACGGCGCATTCAGCAGGTCCCGTACCCAGCCATGGTTCACTGAGCAGAGCTACTCTAACTGAATTACCTCATCGACCGGGAGAAGGAAATACCGTAATTCTTTCTGGTTCAAGACTTTCAGCACAGATGGTACATAACCGGTCATACCTCTGGTGCTGATCCAAGACAAACCAGACTGTTAGGACTTGCCAGTTAACATTGTTACTGCTTTCCGTCTGACCTGGGTACTGATGGGTTGAATCAGCTGAGTAAAGCTAATCTCACTCCTAGAGTGGGATTTCTTTTTAGACAGTGGGACAGCAAGATATTTACCTACTTACCAATGAATTTCAGCAGAGGTTCTTAATACCTCCACGCACACACTTTTTCCTTTTGCCAAAACAAAGCTTTCTTTTCAAGCCTCCCCATAGCTTTTCTCAGATCATTTATATATGTAAAAGTCAACAACTTCATCTGTATAATGAGCAGTGGTGCTAGCTGACACTTCCACATCTTTTGGCAGCTCCCTTTAATTGTGGTGTTTGTTCTTTGCTTGTCTTTTAAATTGTCTGTGAAGCTAAAGTAGAAGGACAGGACAGTGAGGTATTCACAGATAACATTCAAGAGCTGAATTTTTTTCTATGTCCTGAGTGACTGACTGACCTGAGAGACACTGAGGGGCTGGAAGCTGGCCTGCACAACTAATGAAAAATATTACAGGTGTTTATTTATAGATAAGAATCAAATATGCATGGCTTGACCAACAGTGACTCAGGGATTGTCGAATAGCAACATTTCAACGTGTTCAAGCAGTCCTGTAAAGAACTGGGTTAACTGACTAAATGATAACAGCGACTGGCCAGTCAGCATAAGCTGTGATGAGTTGTATCATCTTACTTTGCTAAATCCGTGGTCTCCAAAGAGTTTAATCACTGTTGGATGACACAAAGCCAAATACAAATTGCCTTGCTTAGCAGTGACTGTCAGCTAACTTGCCTTTTTGCAACCACATATGAACAAAATATCATAAAGCAGACACTAAGTGGGTAGAAGAAAGAGCAAGAGAAGAAACCTAAACTCAAATATTTGAAAACTATTAGCACTAGCTATGGGGAAAATACTTAGCAGAAACAGGAAAGGAAATAATTGTTAAATTCAGGAAACCCTTTCTGATACGTGCTATATGCAAATCCTTTGATGTTTGAATGCCTCATTTCATGTGTAAAAAAACGTAGAGAGGACAAAAGAGCAGAAAAAATGCCTTACAAGGAATAATTCTGCATGATTCAGGAACTGGACTGGATGATCTAATAGGACACTCTCATTTCTAGCATTTTTTTCCTTGGAAGTGTTCTACGACGTTTGCTAAAAAGCTGGCTCCATTAAAAAAGAAAAAAATTGTCTTTCCTGCCTCAGCTATTATTATTGTTGTTGTTGTTGTTAGAAAATATATCAAAAAACATCTAATTAAAAAAAAAAGCTTTGCCTTCAGACTTTGAACTGCAGTATCCGAATTGCAATGCTTTAGGATTCTAACTTCTTTAATGATGATAGGAAACACCCTAATGTCTATTGTCTAAGCACTTCTATTGACTAGCCAGGGCAAAATTAGTATCAGTAGCATTTACATTGTTCTATAAATGGCCTGAGCAAAATCTCATAACAAATCCGCAGTGTAGTCGGAACTCATCTGTTGTTTGCACTTCCTACTTTGCAGATGAGACAGTCTCAAAAGACAGGGTAGGCTGAAGACTGGTTGGACAACTCTATAAGTGAAGTCTCAAGACTCTTGTCATTCTAGCTGTCTAAATTACTTAAACAGGACTCAGAGGGATTTAAAGGGGAGAAACGACATGACAAACAATTATATTCTAACACACTATTTATAACAAAGCCCTTTCAGATTATTGTTCCACTCAGACTGACACATTACTGTAATCCCAGGGATGAATCAAGGGACTTAGAGTTAGATCGTGCACAGCTTGTAGGCATGAAAAAAATACAAATAAAGAACTGACATTCAGGAAATATAGAGCGACTCAAGGATAAATTCTGCTGGGATGAGCTTAATTTATCAATGTCAATAACAACGGTGAACACATCGCAAGAATACATGCATATTAATTGAAAATAACTCAGATTAAATCACTGCAGTTTGACATTTTGAGATAGGCACTTTATCTTTTCAAGAAAGAGAGCACTATAAAATCTTTAATCTGAAAACACATCTTAATTGCATGTTATCACCTCCTAATTGCTTCTATATTATATTAAACATTTTGCTAATTACTAGCCTGATCATGGTGTAAATAGCTTGAGGCTAGAGCTCATAACCAGCTGAAGACAACTGGGCACAATGAGGGCCACAAAGAAGTTTATCACTTCGGTGTATTATCGCGGACTTCCATCATTATCAGTGTCTATCACACTTTATCTCTGCTTCCCTTGTGAGATAAAGAAGAGAGGCAATAATGTAGATCAGAGGTTGGGTTGCATTTCAGTTAATCCATCTATTTCTAGCACTAGATTTCTAATATTCCCTGGGGACAAAAGTTGTCTGCCTACTGCTGTCACTAATCTACTGCTTGAAGACTGAGGCCAGAATGCTATTTGCTCTACCACAAGGCTGGGTAATGGAGGTGCTCCTGGACAGCTGGAGGTGCACGCTACATCCGAAACCAAAGGACATGGATGAAATGCATTGCTGTGAGCAATCTACCCACTTAGCTTCAGACCCTGAGTAATACACAGATGATACATAGGGAGAGTCTGAGGCAGCAGCTTGTGAATGTATCAGGAAAGAAAATTATTTATGTATAGGCAATAAAAATGCTTATACAAAACTGTCAGGTAACCCAGCAATGCAGGCAGTGATTCGGGCAGCAACTAATAATTTAGCTAGAGTAATTGTTTAGACAATTACTGTTACCTGAAATGAGCTGACCCATAAAAATGAGCATTTTTAGAGCTTTTTGAAAGACAAACAATTTTATAAACATCACATTCAGGAATTAAGTGACTTTGTGGGTTCCAAACTGCAAGGTAAAACACAGCTTTATAAAACATGACTTGTGTTTCCCAAAGAAACAAACCTTAAGTAGGAGTAAATCAGGACACAGGTAAAACAGCTTTTCTCACTGTTCCCTTGGCTGAACGTAAGTTTAGCCAGTGCAAAGAGAAGGTGGCAATATGTGGTCTATGAATTTGCTCTCTGTGTTTAAAATTAGACTTCAACTACAGCTACATTGTCAGGGCTTGCTGTAAGATGCCAGAGGCCCAAGTTTGTCTCCGTTAATAAAAGCTTACTTTTTTATCTGTCTTTGCACTGTGGCAGCAGCAAAGGATCTATGCCTGGAGCTTCATTTGCTAGATGGAAAAATCTCAGAACTTTTACTGAGTTGAAAGTTTACAAGTCAGGGAGAAAGAAAACAGACCGCAAATGAGGAAATATGAAATGTGGATGAATTTAGGCCCGAGTCATGAGATGCAAAAGCAAAGCATCCTTAGCTCCAAACTGTTTTTCTATTGGAAGACCATGTTGCATGAAATTGTACAGAATGAATCAAACCTGAAAAAACTTTCTACCTTCCCCACAGGGACTGACTCCTCAGTGATGGGATCTATGACCCTTTCTCCAGACAAGGAGAATGGAGAATGGAATGGCTTTGCCATTCCCCTTCCAGATTCCCCCTCTCATACCTCCCAGATTCAGCTATGAGTCATTTTTTCCACTCCAAGGACTATATCACACTCTCTTTACCTAAATTTCTGTTTTTCAGAAGCATCATAACATAAGTTAGAGAAGTGCAGTTAAATAAGAAGTGCTAACACCTGCCCCTCGGCACTATCAGCACACTCTTGCTTGCTGCCACACACACTGCCCACCTCACAGAATCTGCCCCTCTCCTCCCCTGTGGCTGCCGTGACTCTCTTGGCCATCCTGTCTCTGTAGCACTCTCCCAGAGCACCACGATCCCTTCGGTGACAGGAGCTTCAGCTGACATTGACAGGAATCTGGGGCTGTGAAAGACTTTTTGTCAAAGCTTCAGAAACCGGGCTCCTTGTCAAAATTTCTCTGCTGCGAGCATGTGGAGGAATGAAATACAGCACAGCTAACCTGAATGAAGCAATGGTGCACAGCTGTTTCATTGTCTGGTAGAGGTAAGACATTTTTAGGGAACGTATTCTATCTTTTAATGAGCCCAGAGCAGAAGGCCCTGGATTTATCTCAGCTGCCAGAATCCTCTTTCAGGTTCTCATTATCTTTCTCTATTTCCTTCTCCCTTTGTTTCTAGGCTGTGTCTGTTTAAAACGTCTCAGCCCCTTTCTTCAGGTCCTAAGCAGTCTTTACAGGTACCTGTGTTCTTCCCAAGAATTCCTTAATTTGCCATCTCTGCTTCCTCTTACAGCTATGGGAAAGCCATGTTGTATTCTCGCCTTCCTTCGTATACAAAGCGAGGAGAGGGAGACATTTCCCAGTGGAGTAAATAGAAAAAACTGCCATGACAGGTTGGTGCAAGGATGGGCCCCCTATGTGGTGGTGATTTCAAGAATACCTTGTATTTAAACACAGGGGTGCACACAGCCTAAAGGAAAGCCTATACCATGCAACACAAAACTCTTCCAAGGGCTCATTTCTGTGCTTGTATTTTAAGCCCGTACTATAGATGAGTTTTATGATATTTTCTTGTTTGTGTTTTTACCTCTGTATTCACATAGATTATCTCCACAGCCACTAATTCTTGATATAAATGATGCTAAGCAGTAAAGTATGGTCCATTAACTTGATTTTTAAAAGTATCTAAAATTTACGCAGTGATTTAAATAATAATATAAATTATATTAAGTATGTGCAGCAGCAGAGGGTACGGCCTCCTAAACAGAATGAATTTCTCCTTGGAGAGCACTGATTAGTTCATTTTTCCTAATGAATCTTTCGTTATAGTCAGAAGTTCCTTTTTTTCCCCCTCACTGTCTCACTTATGAAGCATGCATATGTATATATGTATGTTCCATTTATATATTTGATAGCTAGATTAAGTAATATCCTACTTCACCTCCGTAAAGGGCACAACACTACTCAAGAAGGCAGCTGCATTTCTTAGGTGGGGGAAACTGAGGCCAAGGCACCCCATCCACGGGTCCTCGACCTGCTCAATCTATGGGCCAGCCACCTCCAAGCGTGTAATTCATTAGTAAAATACAGTCTGCAGAGAAGTGGATGATAACTGCTGCTTCTTCCAGTGAAATTTATTGTTGAGGCCAATTAGAAGGTATTACCCGTTAAGACCAGTATAGCTATTATTGCTCCTGCTTTGTCAAAAAATTAGAACACATGGCTTTGCACTGCCTTCTCCAGCATCTAGCGATGCCCCTCTGCTTCGTCTCTCCTCTCACTCCACGTATTCACACCACTCTTCCCTAGGGCAGGGTGAAGGAGAGAGAAGTCCCCTCATTCCCTCACACGTGCTTTATGTGCTCCTAGAAGACAGGTTGCCATCTGGCCTAATGAGCTTTGAAACAAACTGCCTTTAAGATAACTTTCCTTTACCTGCAGTGATGCTCCTTTGGCACTTGTTTACCAGCACCCTGGTCATTTAGGCTGCAGTTTAAGATGCATCACGGTTGTTGGTTTTTTCCCCTAGAAATATCAATGTAGGTAGTGCTTTCCAATAAATGGACATTAATTCATGCTAAATTACAGTGGGATTCCCAAGAAATTACATATTACATCCACATGAATACTGCAAGAAATCATTATGATTAATGGTATAATTTATATGTGCATGTTGATGAAAGAATCATAATCTAGAGTAAATTAGTAGAGATTTATGTACTAATAATTTTGTTGTGCTCTAAGGTCCAGACGAAAACCAACTAAGTGATGTTGTATTGACAGCCAGGTCATATTAGCATATCTTAAAGGGATAGTATAGCAGTATCAAATAAACAATTTCTAATGTGCATTAACTCAATTTCACCTTTCTTTTTCTCCAGAATCCATATTTATGGCATTGCTAGGAATAAGGTTTCATCCTTTTCATCTTCACATATGTGCCAAAGGGTCAATGTGGATGAGATGAATGAAAATATTTAAACATAAAATAACTGACTTTTAATAGAGGAAAGTAAATGGACTGACCTGCTCCGTCCATGTCCTGAGTGTATGAAGGCCATGTGGCTGCATGCAGGGAAGAGGAATTTCATGCCTTTCAAGACAGCTGGTGCAGCTCTCCCCAAAGCCCATGGTGCCCCAGGTCACCTCCTCGACAGCCACGACAGCACCCTACGCACGCCTTGGCCACCCACAGCACTGCAGACTGCCGCACCACACACAAGTCCTGCACTGGCTATCATAAACGCATAGCACAATCGTTATTATCTTAAATGCAGCCTTTATTGCTTACTGCAGATAATGCAGCCGTGGCATTTGAGGAGCACAGACGGCATGAACTGAATTCACGTTTGATTTTCCATATGGGAAAACACCAGCAGTAGCAACTTTCTTATTGGTAATATTTTTTGAAGTGCTTATTGATTAAGCTGAATCACAATTGAAGCTGAGGGTCGTGCGGGCCTTTTCAGAACTCAGTCTGTGTTGCAGAGACCATGTACCAGTGTCACACAGTCACCTTGTGGGGTTTGAAATGCTGTCTGATGGTAAACACATGAAGTAAAGTGCATTACTTAATATTCTAAAGAGATGGTTGTGAATCGTTTTACATTAATCACTAAAGCAAATGTTCATAAAATGCATCTCTGTGTATAATCACTAACTGATCTTACCTCTGAAATTCTTATGGGAAATAGAAAGTGGAAGGTAGGTTAAATTGTCTATTCCAATTTATTTTTAAAAACAAGAATAAATTGCTAACCTAGCAAAATTTGCAATAATTTTTTCCTAGGGTGCTCTTAGTACATCATCCTTTTCAAAAATTTTTTTAAGAAATGGTATAATCTAGTCAAAATAATCTTATGTTTTTGTAATAAGCTAATTTATCAATCTACAGCGACTCAGATAGGACTCCTCCCCACAGAGTTTAGAGCCTAAACTCTTTGCAATTTCCATGAAGAAAACATCCCCTGAGCTATGTGTCTGAGACTGTAGTGATGTGAGCCAACAGCAGCACTACTACTGTACATTAGTAATTTAAACAACACTCAGAATGTTTCTCCCCCGTATCTTCCCTTTTAAGTTAGATATTTTAACTTTTTGCTGCTGGGGACATACTTTCTTTGTAGCATAAAATTGAATATCAGAGGCTATGTTTTAAATTTTATACGAGCTTGGATATATTTGCTCATAACAAAGGAGGATTAACTCTCTTCTAAAGGGAACCCAATGTCAATTTGCAAAGGAGAAATTACCAGTAACAACATCACTAATGACAACCAGCCTGTGTCTATGCATTTTACCTACCTACTACTTATGGAACCTGTAGCCACCACTATACATTATGCAGAATACCTAACTAATTTTGAAAATCCTTGCTTAAAACTTAATTCAAGGGAAAGACCTCTTGATCTTACAAAAGGCATTATTGCCGGAGATTAAACTGCTTGATGCTATGTATTGTTCTAGCTCTAGTCAAGAGGGAATATTAATTGAGATGTTCCATGGATTACAGTGTGTATTCCACAGTGGTTCACATGTTTCCTGGTGGTCTTTCCAACAGGAATAGCACAAATGAGGGGAATAAGACGGATCATTTTGAACCTCAGTTGTTAAGCCATTGTTCTGTTGTGCACAAAAGGTAATGCTTGGTTGATTTGCTTTATTTCTGAGCTGTTCTGATTTTTTCCCTGTGTACCTAATCTCTGCCACTTCCTCTGTGAGTCATCAGCAGCTGGACCCAGTGAAACCACAGGAACTAGCTCCTGGTAAAGAGCTCTAATGGTGCTATTACACAAGTTCAATTCTCTTTAAGCCTAGTAAAGAAGCATCATGAGTCATATGGTACAGACAAGAGTTCTTTTGCATTTTCTTCTTTAGGAAAATCAAAACCCATGTTTTGCTTTTTCGGACAGGTTACAATGGCTGCCTCTTATACCTATCTCACTCTGCCTGTCCTCTGCAGCAACGATGAAACGTCATTTTATTTTCAATTCCTCATTACTTTTTCTTGTACTTACCAGTTGTATTGCCTACAACTTAAAACAAGTTCTGAAAAAGAAAACAAAATAAAAATTCACAACCATTTAGCCCTCTCCTTTCTTCTCGTTTTCATTGCACAGAAGTGCAATGTGATTCACACCTCTGATTCAGCTGATTTGATTAGTTGTTGCTGCCATACACCTGCTGCTGTCACGGCAGTAGTCTGTATTTGTGGCACACATTCCTGCTGTCTGACAGAACAGGTGGATATTGTATAGTAGATTGAAAAGAATGGTTTGAATGGTAATTGTTCTGCATCCCTGCTTACACAAACTCTGCAAAAGTTTGGTTTATAAAATGAGTCTCATAATTTGCCTTCAGTAACTAGGATGGTCAGATACCTTGTTTTAAGATGAAGCCAGATTTTTAACTGCAGAAGAGAATAAGCTCCTCTGATGAACTTTACAGTAAGATGGTTGGAAATTTTTCATAACCTCTGTTCATTTCTGATTCTCAGGCATTTCTATACAAGACAATTTGAAGACTTTGGAGAGCTTGGGGGGATCTCTGACTCTTGGTAGGAGTTCCTTTCCTCTCCTTCAATTAAAACAAGTCATTCTTAACATTTAAAAATGGTCCTTATTAAAAGAATGTCTCATTATCCTCTCAGACTAGTATTTTGCCTTCTGATGAAGTCTTGCATGCTGGTTGTAGGAGATTTACTGAATTGTAATGCAATGCTGTTCAGGGAATGATAGTCTGTGACAGTGTGTAACGCTGGGCAGCAGAAAAAGAAATGGAGTTTATTGTTCAGCTTAATGAACGGAGTGAGCTATATGGCGGTTGATAAAGATCCTCTGGCAAAGTGGAGGGGTACCTCTGACCATAGAGGTTTTTGAATTATCTTTAAAACATGAAACAGGGAGACCCTGAAATCCCCCATGCTTCCCTAGTCAAAAATATTTCAGTGAAAAACTGAGGGACAGCACGAGTAGCATTTAACTGGTAGGAAGAACTGGAGAAACCAAATACAGAAAATATGAAACCTCCTAAAGAGAGGTAAAATGAAACTGTAGTCTCTAAATCAGATCCTTTATTTATTAGCACAGTTGTACTTAAATGGATTAAGAGCTCCAATACAGGCATTCCCAAGTTACAATCCACATACCACAAGTGGTATGCGAGTGTCTGCACCATGACATGTGAGCTTGTGTAGACCTGCAGGCTGAGGCTGTTGTCACCACTGCTGCTGATGGCACTACTTGGCAAGAAACAGTTTGGAAATCATAGTCCTAAAAAACAGTTTTCCCTTTCATGAAAGATACTAGTTTTTAGGCAAGTAGTGTGTCTCAACTAAAGTACACACATTATTCCTCTGGTTTGAACAAAACCAAATATTTTGATATTTTCATTTGATAATGCAGTCTAACTATCAACTTACCAGTAGTGCCAAGATTTAGAATTGATTGCTTCTGCCTAAACAAAGATAGTGCTATTTCTCTTGATGTATTTCTCCAGCTAGCTATTAAATTGGTGGAAGATTGCAAATCATGGTTCTGTAGAAGAAAAAAATCCAACAAATATTTGAAGCCAATATTGTGCACATTTTTAACGTGCACTTTTTCAAATATGCACATCTGAGCTTCTGTGTTATGGAAGAATTTATTTTTCTAAAAGCAGGGAAAAAGCATAAGCAGTTAAAATTTTAGGCAGACTGTGATTCTACATTTTGGAAGTTTCCACAAAGTTTTATGGCATCTATTTCAAATTAATATTTCATTAAAGTACTTTCATGTGTAATCTTCAGAATGATTAATTTTACACTTTTGTTCAGGTTTTACCTTTTATCTATACAGCTCGCATTATTGTTTTAAAACTG
Source organism: Scopus umbretta (assembly GCA_013400535.1). NCBI lineage: Eukaryota > Metazoa > Chordata > Aves > Pelecaniformes > Scopidae > Scopus > Scopus umbretta. The sequence goes on from VZTL01048635.1 coordinate 21,677, forward strand.
TGCTACTAATGTTTTTTCAACTTTCAGGTACATTAGAGGACAGAATGGAACCAAAGAGCTTTCAATTTTCATCCAGTCCTAACAGATGTATTTGATTTATAGTAGAAGCTGGTTTCATATTCTTAAAAATGTTGTAAACAATTTGCAGCTGCTTGATTTTTTGACGCCATCATAAATATTCATGATAATTTTCCAAGACCTACAAATATAAGGTGACCTTAGACAAAAAAGTCAGACTTGGGTAGTATAGAGCACTAAGTCATTGCTTTTTCACCTTTCTAAGAATTACAGAGACAGCTGTAAGGTCTGTGTTCAACATCACGTGCAGGGCTTCTGGCAAATGTTTTTCCATGTATTTTAAACAGAACCAATGAAAAGCCGTTGCAATAAAGCTGTGCTAGCAGAGAATCTGATAACACAGTTTGGCAAAAATATAGTGGCCCTGCAAGAAGTCACTGGGTGTGTAATCAATAGCTCTGAATTGACTTTTAATCACCTTAGTACACATTTGTCAGCGTGCAGCAGCACAGTTGTCTGGCCACAACAATGGAAAAGAAAAGGAATGTCAGCTGGAAAAAGGATGGAACAATAAAAAAAAAAGCAAAACTGGCAAAGCTAACTAATCAGTTTGCACACCTATTAATTGTTCAGCAAATAAAACTGACACTAAAGCATACAAAAGGTATATTACGTTGTGTGATATTTTATTACATGGTAGCATACTCTATTATCATAACCGTATGCAACAAACAGGTATATTGCGCTCACCTTTCAGCAAAGT
>VZTL01048635.1:22511-33837 GCA_013400535.1 Scopus umbretta
TTTTCTGCTTTGGTATTTCCACACACTATCTATAACAGGTATGTTTGTGTTTCAGGTGAAATGTTTATGTTTCTAAGACTAATAATAGAGTGTATACGGGGACAGTAATTGCATCAGTACCACAGGCCAGACAGATAAGCCAGGGATGGGAAGGTAGGGGGTCCTGACTAATGTGAGAAGATATAAGAACAGACTTGAGAAGGTGAAGTAATTCCACTCAGGAAGATGCAGGACTTTGAGGGGGTTGATCTTCAGTGGCATAAATTGCTTAAAGTGATACTGAATTACACCAGCTTGCCTTAAACATTTGGGTCATCTGATATGTAATTTAAGCATGGCCTACGTGACCCAGATTTCTAATGATACAGCTCAGCAAGTAATGACTAAAATGACACATTAGTGAAAAAAAAAACGGGATTTGTCCCAAAATCCATAGAACACATTTTCTACTAAAGCACTACATCCACAAAACACCTTTTTCCTGGGGTATTCACAAGGTCTAAATAAATTACAGGTAATATTTTCATAAGTACACATATGATTTAGAAATCCATGCCCCATTTTTTAAATTGAAGGAAAATGTTTAAAATTATTTCAAGGGGATTGAAGTGATAAAACGCTATAAAAAAATCCTACTAGGTTCCTCTTACATTCAGTATCTGACCATAAATGCTTAGATGTCCCTTTGAAGGTCAGTGAGATCTAATATACTAAGCATCCAAGCTGCTTTTAGAATTACACCCCTAAATAATATAAATGTTTTTGAAAATGAGATCTAGCAAAATCCTGTAGACACATTGGCTTTAGCAAGTGTATCTGAAAGACTTACCTTTAAGTTTTAACAGCTTTAGGAGCCCTTGACAAAAATCCATATTCTTCATGTATCAACATCATAATGCAAACTGAGTACAGTCCTATAAACAGAAAGAATAATGTAAGTTGATCTGTTTTTTAATGTTTATTCCCAAATTACCACGCAGCCTGAAAGAAAAGGTAAGAGGAATCCAAATAATTTCAAAATAAATCCCATGTACTCAGCAACATCAATATCATCTGGCCGGCCTGAAACTGAGCAGCACAGTGAAAATTACACCACCAACCAACACTGCAGAGCTCATCACTACTTCCTCTACTTTCAGTTTTTAGAAAACATGTATTGAGACTAATGCCAAGTACTTTCAAAACTTTCAACTCCAAATAAACAGATGAAGAATAATCTACTGAGAAGAACTGAAACAAGGTTATATTTTGATGAATTCCTATATTTTTTTCTGATGTGAAGTCTTTTAGGAGAAGACAGTGACATATGCGTTACACATCCACCTGATTATTCATCTTTATACGGTACAATACTCCAGTACAAAAAGTCTAAATTTCCTTTTTCTCCCCGTGGCTTTAATATAATTTGTCTTATGCCTATAAAACCTGGAGAGCTACTGCAGTAAATTAAGGAAACAAATTTGACACCTAGGTATGCATTTTCCAAGATAATTTTTTAACTGTGGATATGGGAATTCTTTGTGACAGTGAACACTACCTAGACAAGAGAAGGATCTAAAGAAAGTATTCATTGTTGGTATTAAAGTAAGGGAATACCCTCTACCTGATTTTCTGTGAAAACATTAGTCAGGCCAGACTTCTGTAGTGCTGAAGATGCTCTAGATGGATGGATATATTATTTGTTAATGCTTGCTTTCTTTTCTCTACCATAGGCAGGCAACATGAAACGCTTGGGTAGATATGCAGTTAATATGAAACCATGCCTAGGTACCTTCATGATTTTTTCCCTTGAAGCACCTAAACCATAATTTTATGAAAACTACTTCTGGAGATGGACAAACTGCACACAGAGTGATTTTATTTTAAAATTTTAAAAAGCATTTTCAAGCTTGATTCTCAGCAAGTCACATCCTTTTTACATTTCACAGATGTGACATGTCACTAGGAAATGGTGCTACTCTTGGTTACATTGGCATGTCATGTTACAGTACATTAGAAAACATGATGTGCTGACATAACCATGCATGACCATTATCCAAATGACACGTTAAATCCTGGCAGTTCAGAAAGAGGCACATTTGGTTCTCAGTACACATATTCTGCATATATTGTAATCTACACATGCAAAGTGTAAAAGATTGGAAAAAACACAAAGGAAATAGTGCGATCATGAAGTTAAATCATGCTTTATTCAGCATTCATCCAAATTCACATCTCAGTCTCCCCTTATATTGCGCATGCAGAGTATTCAGCACAGTCTCTGATTGATCATTTATGCAAAACAAACCTCAAACAAATACAAATAATTATCTTTGAATACTAGAAGAAAACAGAATAGCTTTTTATTACCTCCATAGCTGTTATAGTTGATCTTTGTATTTTATTCTTTCTTGACTTTTGGTGTGCATTAACATCTGGGACTCATCACGCTGTCCAGCATTTCAACAAAGATGATGTCACTGGTGCCAAATACTTTGACAAACATGGCTACTGCATAAATCTAAAGAACTGAAACACCAGACAAATTATGTTTATGATTAGAGACAAAATGAATCGTTTGTACTGTGAGTTTATGTACGTTAAATACAGACTTGCTTTCCAGAGGGAAGACATTGACTGAAAACTGTAAAAGCAAGCGATTCTTTTTTTTTTTTTTTCCTCTGAGAGTTTGGAGGAGCTTTTGATCTTCCAGTGTCTGTTACAACCTTGGGGAAGGTTAAGTTAACCCTTTGAACAAACATTCCTACCAGCATCCAATTCACTCGAACGAAGTAACTTAATCACCAGCTAAATTGAAGTCAAACTGCTCTGGAGAACATGAACTGACATAACTTAGCTCTGACGACAAGGAAATGAAGAAGAGTGAATATGCTGCTGACATGCACTGAGGGGCCCAAACTCTCGATGCCAATTTTGGAGGCACCAGGCAGTGTGATTTCGTTGCACAGAAATGTTGGTGTACAGTTGGCCAAGGTGCAAGCTGTGTGGCAGTGGCGCAGAGATCCAGGACGCTGACCTCTTCCTGCAATGCTACTTGGAGGGCAGCGTGGGACAGGACAGCAACAGAGGACAACTCTATGCAAGTCTGTCCTTTCCCACCCTGCCAAGGGAGCAGAGGCGGACACCGCGGAGAATGCTTCAAGTACCATCTCTTCTCCAGCTGTGCATTGGAGAAGGAATTTCTTTCTTACCCTTTTCTTTCTGTGCACCCATCCGAAACCTAGCAGGCCTTTTCAAGGATTGTTTTGTTAAAGATATAACTCAAAAGGGAATTATTCAATTCAGCATTGACCACTCCCACCAAGAATTCATAAAAGCAGCATGACTTTACCAGTTTGACAGAGAAGGGATGCAGGAGACTTCAAGGACACAGGTTTATCAAGTGGAATAGTACTACAAGCTCTGCATTTCTCTGCTGCCAGTGTCTACCTATCATTACAGGAATTGTGAATGGTGGTTTCTCCAATAAGAGTGTAAACAAAAAAGGATGATTAAAGGAGGCATAGAACCACCAGGTTTTGCTATGAGACCTAAACTTGGCACTGCAGTGATTCCAAGGAGTGATAATTGCATGGCAAATTTCTGTGACATAGACACTACTTCGTATTACAGCCAGCTTAATCATGTAACCACCAAACAATTGTAAGCAATATGGGATATACTTACTAAGATACACCTACTAGCTAAAGAGACAGATAATGATCTTAGCTGAGACTCTTCAACCTCTATTTAGAAAGTAAAATATTCAACAGAAATTTTGAATGTATTTCAGATAACATACAAAATAAGAAGTGAAATTCTAGATTACATATAAAATGGCAAATAAGCAAACAAATCACAACACAGCAAAGGTGCCAGATAAGGATTTGAGTCGTTTAATCTTACTGCTAATAAAGATTGAATAAAATTAAGTCACCCATCATTCATTATACCAGACAGTGTACACGTTCAAATATTAAGCTAAAATATGATCAACTCAGCTTTCAGCTGGCTCTGAAAGCATTCATCTGCACTTGATATTGGTGAATACTTTCACACCAGCAACTATTACTTTCAGCCCTCGGGTATAACATCTTGCACCCAGAAGTAGCAGGAACACATTGGTATTTTTTCCCACACACAGGAATATTAGCCTCGATACAACTACAATATCTCTTTATGCTTAGCTGTGCCAATTATTTCCCTTTTGCTTTCTACCACATGCCTTAGTGTAAAATCTCTCTGATAAAACTAAAAGGACAGGGAGTTTTATAAAACAGAATAAGCCTACCGAACACGCAATCAATTAACTGAAACACAGAGATGGATATTTCTGAAAGCTCCTTACAGGCTCTAGACAAACACAGTGAGATAACAATGGCAAATTGTTTGGCTTACTAATTGTAACCAAATGTATGCCATTCTATCAAAACATTCTCAGGAGGATGTCAAAGACTCTTTTTTAAGTAAACATCTTGTGTCATCCTTATACTGAAGTGCAACAAGGGTCTCCAATAAAAATAGTACATATCAAGGACCCTCAAAGAGGCTTATATATACATATTACTGATCTTTGAAAATGCAGCTTGAGAGGTACATTAATAATTTCACCCAGCTGGGCAACAAACATTCCTGCCAAAGGAATTATGTAAAATTACATAACCCTCTTTAAAAAGAATACATTTCAAGGAGACATAAAGTATAGACTGAGTTACTTCACCTTATTTTTATTTTTTTTTTACATCTGTGTTCTGCGGGAAGCATTTTAGTGTGTAAAATCTCTCTCCTTGTAAAATACTCCAAAGAGAAGCCAAAATTCAAACCTGACTGTAATGCATAATACCAAAGTGGCATATGGTACAAAATACAGAAAAGTTTAGCAGTAAGAAATAAACAAACCTCAACCAAATAAAACACTTTTCATATCTGAAGCAATTGATAAAATACCCATGAACAGCTAAAGGCAAACACTTTTTCATCAAGGCATACTTTAACCTTTAAATACAATACATATCCAAGGGAACTACCAAATAATTAAAGCATTCGATCATTCTTAAAATGGGGATTGCAGTGCTGGACTTCTCTGCTGAAAAAGGAAGAACAGTTAACACCTCACATTTTTAAAAAGAGCCCATACATTATAGCAATGGATCCAACCTTGGAACTTACATTAGCAAAACATTCAAGCGTGTTCCTATCCAAAATTCACAGGAGAGCACTGTGCTTAAACAAGTAAGCTAAAATTAAGAAAATTAAGGATAAACACAAGTGTTTTGCCAGATTTGTCCTCAACCAGTTCTTCAAGTTTGTCCAGGACGCCCAAAGAGAAGTTAATTTCATTCAAACAAATAGTAAAGTTTGCATTCATTTCAGACACAGAGAATAAATATGTCAATAGAAAAGCACATGCTGCCATAGGGCCTTAAGAAGTGCTAAGCATAGAGCTACAGGGAATTTCAGCCTTGTATAATGCTGCAATGATTCTTGGCTGGGATTTCTGAGAATTCCCAGCATAAATACAACTTAAGAAAAGACTTCTCCATTACAGCTTCATTTTCAGAATCAGAAAGGAGCTCCCTCAAATAGATTCTTAATGGAGATTCTTCTAACAAACCTGCAAAATGTTTTCCTTCTAACTTGCTCTAGAGAAACTGTCTTTTACGGGAAACTCACACAATTTTCAAGATCCTGGAAAAAAATTATGAGAGATTGTTAGTTACCAACTCTTTTCTCATAGTTCTCTATTAGCTCTGGCATCCGAGAGCCAAGGCTGCAGGAAATGCTCCTAAAACTCCTGTGAAAACCGAGCTATAAGAGGCTGAGACTGACTGGCTGGATTACCAGCCTCAGGGAGGCAGGGATGCCGGTAATGTTTGTTCACCTCTTCTTCATTTTCTTTCCTACTTCTAGGCAGTGAACAGACTGTAAATAGAGAATTACGTAAATGTGAAAAGAAATAGGGAACTTTCTTCTGGCCTTTTTACCCTTCAGAAATCTAACTATCTGCAGAAAGCAAACAAAAAAATCAAACCACAACATAAAAGTTTTAGCATAAGGACGACCAGGTTGGATAAAACCAAAGGTCTCTCTAGCAGAGTCCTGCCTCCAGCAGTGGCCAGTGGCAGAAGCGTGGGGAAGAGCAGAGGAATGAGGCTTGTACTTAGAGATCCCTCTGATCGGTTGTACCTTTCCAATCGCTGGAAAGTGGCATGCTTGGGACTTCCTTCCGTAGAGGTTGCTGTAGGCCAGGACATTTGGTAGCTCTCTCATGCCCTCTCTTTATGCTCACTAGCCTGTCACTGTTGTCAAAGGATAACCTGGAAGAAAACAGAGATGATTATCAATGAGAATAAAGAGTAGGAGGAAATTCTCCAAAAAAGCAGTCATTGCACTGTGCTGGCTCAAGGACCAAAGCAGAAGAGGTCCTTAACTCCACACAAGGAACTGCAAAGCCCCAAGCAAATATGAATAAAGGTCACAAAGGTTTAGTTGTGTGATGCCAAAGCAGAACTAATTGTAATGTAGTTCAAATCATAATAATTTTAGTTGTGATTAAAAAAAAAACTATTATTTTTTAATATTACTTCTTTAATATTAATATCCAGAAGGCTCATGAGTTGTTGATCTCACAGAAGCATAGGCAGATGAAATTTCTATAGAAAACTCAGTGGTATGTACAATGGGGCATTCAAAGCATGGCACTAAAACACAGAAACAAGGAATTAAACCATAGTGAATGGCATGACCCTCCTAGATGAAAGCTAACAAACATAATTTTTTTTCATAGATTTCTTTAAATTTTCATAAAAGACAATCAACCACAAATGCAAGTCAACCCTAGAGTTGCTTTAACGTTAGTTTCATCGGAGGTCTGGTATTAGTGGTATGACCAAAAGAATGGAATAAACAAAAGGGGTAGCTGAAATATCAGAGGGAAAAGAAGTATTTTTTTCAAATTTCTGGTAGCAGGATCCAGTAATAAATTTAATAATCAACTGTTTAAAAAGGCCTTTTGGTTCCTCACAGTTTTTTTTTAAAGATCTGCTGTTTACTATTACTTCTTACAGACCTGGATTTCCTTTCAGACTTTCTAGATTAGACCTAAACAAGACTCATACGTGCGGAGGGACTATGCAAACACTGGTCTCAGTTCCAGTCTAAGTAATTTTACAACCTGAGATTTCACTATGCATTTCAGGTTTGTAACCAACAGCAAAACTCTAAGCAAAACTTCATCAGAACATATAAAACTATTGAAGTTTCTGAAACAAAACAAAACAACTCTCCCTCTACCCCCTTATGAAACAACAGGTTACTTCTGCTGTATTTAAAGAATGAATTGGGAGCAATTCACTTTTCCACTATTTTAGTGGATTTTAATTTTTGACATGGCAAACCTGTTTATAAACATGAAATCCATGTACAATTTTGTGGAAACCCAAAACCCCTTTACTACAATATACAGAACTAGATAATTTTACTAGAATTGTCTACAGAAAACAAGTATTTATGGGCACACAGATGCATACATGGATATACACTCACACATTTCTATTTCCTACTGGCTCCAAACTTTACTACGTCACAGTGGAATTACCGCAACAATTCCACTATCAGACAGGCCTTGATTACCTGCCCTTGCCTTACTAAGCAAGGGCAGAATTTATAGCCTCCTGATTTTATATTCCTACAATCTGAGCACCTGTGTCCTCTTTAGCTTAAAAAGCAGAGTTACTGGTTACCATCACATCATTGTATGTGTCAGCTAAGCTTAGCAGGACACAGGGAAGAAAGAATATTAGAAAAAAAAGAAAAAAGTATTTCAGCTAAAATGGTGATCATAATAATAAACAACATGTAGATTTGTATAAAAGTATCCATATTCTATAGATTTAAAAGGAATCCAGAATATGTAAATACACACAAACACATACATATATAGCCACATATCAGTGAAACACAACCATGCTACAATTAGGACTTGCAGCTACTGAGAACCAATACCAAAATTTATAAACTTTTAAGAGAGAGTTAAGATCAGTTTCTACAAAAGCTGAAATAAATACTTTTTGTGAAGTTGTTCTGGGCTGCTCCATGACCAAGAGTATTCAAGGCCTCCATCTTGTGCCCTGTGGGAGGCACATCAACCTTCCAGCATTTCACAGGCTCCCACCAAGGCTTTGTGTTTCCAAACTTTCCATAGCTGAAGCAAGGCATGATACAATCCAACAGCCAAAATATTATTAGAAGCAGCTAACAATATTATCTAACCTGACATAGAAAGCTGCTTCAGTATGATCTTTTACCATAACTTTTTACATAAAACTGTTGACGTCACTGTTTGGAAATGCAAGCTTTCAGTGCTAGATTCAAGGTCCTTTTTTGGATGAGCAAAAACTTGGGAACTACCATGTGACAAAATGAAATAGTTAGGCAAGGGGAACCAATCAGTTAAGAAGAAACTGTATTTTCATGATCTACTAATAGAAATCTAACTGCTAATATGAAAAATCTACCTTTTCTTAGGTGGGATTTTCCATGCCTCCACATCATCATAACGACCGTGTTAGAATTGCTCAGGTAGATAGCAAGCAACCTGAAATTATTCATTAAGACAAAAGACTACAACCTTCTGCCTAAATTCATTCCAATTTCGATCCTTACTACATAAATTATTCCACTGCCTTCATTGCAATTAATCAGAGACAGTTATCAGCCAGTATGAGTGAAAATGGCAGAATCATGCCCAATACAGCCTACAGGAGGATTTTTAACAGTTGCTCTAAGTACACTTTTGTCCTCTTTGCCAAAGTTTGGCAGCAATCTTTCAGTGTATTTCTTTGAGATATTTTATATGAATGAGATACAGAATTTTCTGACTACAGTCTGGAATCTCCCCCACTAGATCTTGGAAGGAATTAAATGCAACAATGAATGAATGTTTCCAGTTTTAGTTTATGTCATTAAAACAGCCTGCTATAATGAACCAGTCTGTGGGTTCATTTTTAGTTTTATCTGCATGACAAACTATATTCTGACTTCAGTGTTTCAGGCTACGCTTGCAAAATATAAAGCCTAAGACCCAGACATAATTTTCTACTTTTCCCGTCTTCCCCTCTTCTATCTCCTCTGCTATATTTTGTTGTCCTTCTCAAAAGAGATTTTCTCATTTGTTATTTGCCATTTATGTGCAGCCCTTCATTCAGCCTGAAGTTCAGAATGTAGTCCTCTCTTCATATTGAACATAAAATGCAACTGAATAAATTAAGCAAGATTGGAAATGCCTTAACAATGTCTTCAGTGTTTTTCTTTCTTTATTAAGGATAAAAAAATATTAATATGAATTCTAGCCCAAAACTGCACTCTGCTGCCATTGTGAACAACTCCAGCCTCTCTCTCTGCTTTGCTAGGCTATGCAAGTGAGTGACTGCTACAGCAGCCTTTTGCTTCCCATTGTATTTCGGAACAGGTGAAATATTTCAGTCATGCTGTATGGCCGGACTGGGATCACCTGCCAACACACAAAGGAGTGGCATATCTCAGGGGCAGGTTTCCCTAGGAATGTAATAGGGTACCCATTGCAGTTCTAAGTGGCCACTCTCTCTTAATAAACCAGTCGCGTGTTACATATGGGATTCTGGATCTATTTTGCAGAGGCTTCAGAAATGGCAAAGAGAAATGGTTTCAGCAGGAGATAATGGGCTTTATGACTTTTCCCAAATTATTCCCCTTTTTAGTAGCCATCATCTTGTCGGGTGACATCTGGAATGATTAGAGGATGATATTTTAGACTGACAACTGGGCTGTCATTCACACTGTCAGTCAGCAAACATCCAGGTTGCCCAGGGTTACAAAGCTAGTTTATGCCTTTGTCCTGTAGTATTTAGTGCTGCTGATTCTTTACCTTGATTTCAGATGAAGCGGTTCTGACAGCTAGTGCCAGCGGCAGGCAGAGAGCTCATGTTGATGGTGGGAATCCCGTGGTGCCTTTGTATGCGACTGTTTTAGTGCTTCTGTGGCAGCCCATGAGGCAGGACATAACCCCAGAGTATTAGGGTGGGTCTAGTAAGTTCATCTGCTTTCAAAAAATAGAAGGCCAATGTTTATCTATGCCCTAGGAACACATCTAATTATTTTAGTCTTATGTACCTGAATGGGAGCTTTCTTGCACAACCCAATTGTCTGCAGAATTATTATCCTAAAGCAGATCAGAAAACAAACTAGCTCAAAGCAGGCTTGGGGCTGTGAAGATGAGCAGTCCCTGTGCTTTCCTCAGCATGCAAGAGCACCCTCACCAAATTATCAGCAAGAATAAATGTGCTTCACAGCAGCAGCTTCACGCTGCTCAACCATCCCTTGATATGCAGTCTAAATTCCTTCCCACTCACTCACTGTCTGTGTGTACCCCTGATCAAAACAAAGGCCTCTGCTTTTAAATGTTCCGGCTTGGGAACCCAGCTTTGGGCACCACAAGCCCAGTTTTCAAAGGGAAAAATAAACTGCAGTTCTCAGAAAACTCAGAGCAGTGTTGAGTACGTACCAGCTCTGATACTCAAGACCTAGAACACAATAATCAGGAACCCAGGAACTGAAGCACCAAAGACAGCTTGCCTGAAGCTTCCTTTCATTTCTCTTTGCCTTAATGTATTCTTCTTTTAACACAAAAATAACATTTCTTACAGGTATACAGAGTGAATGGGATATTCAGAAAACCTAATAATTTTTAATGAATAAACTAGCAGATAAATTAAGATAAGGAATGACTAACATCCAGTTTGTTATTGGTGAGCAGGTAACTCGCTATTATTTTGGTTCCAGGGGACAGGTAACAGTACAAGCTGTCCTAGCGCACTGTGTTTCACAGACCAGTTTAAAACTCAGAACATGTGTCTGTGACATCTGCCTTCTGCAAACAGGCTTGCAGCCTTGTCCTCAGAAAATGTAAAATGAAAGAGTGTGCTCAAAGCAAATTTGCTTAAAAAATCAATAAAAATGCCTTAAAACACTGGCAGAAGTTGCATAGCCTGAAGGCAAGGAACTCCTTCAGTAATGTTTCTAGCTAATGTTTCTGAAGCATGCAAAAAGTAATAAAATTTCATAAACAAGTTGGAGAAAAAGGATGACTATTTTTGCCTGTTGTATGCATCTGAGACCGTAATGCCTCTATGTAGGGCTGAATTCTGCCTCCTGTGTACCTTGTTCCTGGAGCTCTACCAGAAGATGCTTACCAATTACAGCAGCAGAGAAGCTGAAACTGGAATGAAAGAAGCATGTAGATATGTGTGGACATGGTGTTAAAACAAAAGGAGGAAAAAAGCTGTTTGAAGCATACTTTGGTAGCATTGCT
>VZTL01048652.1:1474-12635 GCA_013400535.1 Scopus umbretta
AACACAGCAAACCTCTGTTCTTCTCTCACACACCACTACCTTCAACATCAGCTGATGTCCTGCACTTAACCTCATGTATCCAGCAAGGTTACTTGCCTCGGGCTTCTCTAAATACCTTTCAAAAAAACATTGCTACTTTCTCTTCTCCCACTTTCTATCCTTTGCTTTCCAAACCCTTCAGATTCCAAATCATGCCTTCAATCACTGCGCTGTCTCTGAAGAAGAGGCATGCAAGTTGCATTGCAAAAATTTTCCTTCTCAATGTAATTGAGATGGACTTAAATGAAAGTGAACAGCAGACTAAACTGTATTTATCTAACAATATGTATAGAGCAGGTGGAGGAAACATAGCTGCAAATGTACCTCCTCCCAGACCAGCATCTTCTAAAAGAAAGAATATGAGCCTGAAACCATTCTGTACTGCCGCTTCCTGGCAGAGTCTGCAGAAATTAATTTAAAGAATGCTTATGTGTCTCATAAACATTCCTGTATGTCATACTGCTGCTATAACTGAAGTGTTGAGAAAAGATACTGTTTATTACAATGACATACTGTGATGTTGGCCAAAAGGCATCTATTGTTGATCAATAATAGTCAATTGCACTGTCTAGGTATGATCACCTTTTTCCTAATCACGGGGTGCTAGCAGGATTTTGTACTATGTCAGTATTTTTGGCAATGTGCAAGGACCTGTATTAGTGCGATACATAATGCCCTTATTAGTTTTCAGCCCATTCGCTGTTTCATTATGTCATTTGAAGAATATATGTTAGTCTTCAGTAGACAGTCATTTGCAGATAAGGTTGTCATGGTGTGTTTATTTTTTTTCATGAGTACAAATGAGTATATGTACTTTTTGTGTGCTTTTGCATGTTTGCTGGATTTCCAAAAGCAAAACATAAAAAAATCCAGAAACTTCAATAGCTTTGCCAGCAGTCATGATTCATGGATCACAGTATTGTAATTGCTGAATGACTGCATCTAGCAATTTACAGTCTCCTTAGTGTTCACGGTGGACTGACCCATACACAGAGTAGAGCCTTCACCTATCTGTTTCCCCTAAATACCGCCTCCTTCCAAGAAAATGGCAGAAGAGTGCAGCTTCTTCCAGCTCCTTGCCATGTTCTTTCCCCAACCAAAAATTTTATGTATTTTTTGCCATTCTGATACAATATACTCAGGATTTCAGAGTCAGAGGTGCTCTTTTTCTTCTGGCTCTTCTGATTAGGATACTGCACCTATAAATAGTATGGGCTGCCTTTGTTTCTGGCTCTTAAAAGAGATGGGCCTATGGTTATAAACTGCAACATATGTATGCTTGGGAGGGGCAGGGGGCAGGGGCTCTATAATAAAACTTGCAGTCCTGGGATTATTTTTTATAGTCTACAGCACTAGTAGCTATTCTGTGCATTGCAAGTGCACAATGATAGGATGTCATGGTTTATAAAGTATACAAAATGCTGTGCATTGAGGTAATGAAGGGTTTAATGGTTTGGTGAGGGCAGCTGTAATCTCTGTTGCGTAGTACGTGCTGGAGAAGGAAAGTCTGGGTGGAATCTCTTGTGTACACCAAAAAAAAAAAAACAAACCACAGAGGAAAAGGAGAAGGCAGAGTTCAGAAAACATGGCAGATATGCAAAGGGAAGAATTATTTTATGGAGTAAGATGTTGGAATTGCTGCAAAGAATTGAGGTAGAAGCTGTTCAGCAAGAGACGAAACTGAACCAGGTTTCCTCAGAGCAATGTAGAGGATTCTTCTCTTGGTTTGGAATCAGCAATATATCAAAATAGTAAGACATGTCCCGAATGAGCTGAGAAAAGAGAATATATTGAACTACATGGGGAGCAGAAGTTTTAGAGAGCTGTGGTAGATGGGATGGATTTTGGATTTTACATTATCTACTCTAATTGCTCAAGGGTGTGATTGGAATGACAACCGTGTTCTTACTCAAATAGTAAAAACTAACTTTCTTACACTGCCAAAGGAAATGAATAGTTAACAAGTCAAGTGAATCTATTAGCATTTATATATTATAATTGAAAGGGAAAAGCAGTATATTAGAACAAGTACTAATATCCCAGTTCTATGAATAATAAATGTTCAGTGAAGTCCAGTGATTTTGCTATTACACAATAACTTTGAGAAATAGCATTTACAAGAGGCATGTGTTTGTTTACTAGAACTTGTTATTGCCATAGTTTACCATGTAATAAAAGCTTTTATTCTTCCTACACCAATATATCATCAATTAGGAAGTTAAGAAGAAGAGGAGGAAAAAAATGGATGGGTTGGAAAAGTGGTATACACAACATTGGAACAACACTACTGAACAGTTACCTTGAGAGCAGTTTATACTTTAAGCGGTGTTACACAGTGTACTCTGTGAGACTGTAAGGCTGACATAAACTGAAAAAGATTGCAGTACAGTAATAATCATGTGCAATTAATTCATTTCTTCTGCAAAATATAGGAATTAAAAATATAGGAATATGAATACTTAATCTATATTAAATATTGTAGGTAGGCATCTGTCTAACTCCTAAAGTTATGTGAAAGCATCTGTGAGAAAAGGGCAGCAAACTGCCAGAAAAGATGAATTTTAGCTTTTTATAAATACTATGAAGCTATCATTTGCATAAATCATAATTAGCGTCTACTTTAAAATGCTAGCCAAATATTTAACTGATGTGCTTAAATAAGTGTAATGAGAGCAGAAAACATCTGAATGCATTGTTTTTACATAATAAACAAAATACTGCATTGAATAATGTATCATCTAAAATCCTTCAAAGCGCCACTAGATGGGGACACTAACTTTTAAACAGGCTGATCTTGATCAGCTAGCTACATAACTTTTTCCTGCTATTGAAGAGCAATTCTGAAAGCTGCATTTCAGACTGGTATATGCAGTCTGGAAGCAATAATATCCACCAGCTATGTAAAACTGGAAAAAATTGTAATAATTTTTTCTTTCTAAATAATTTTTAGAGCCCTTTCTGAGTAAAGATCATTCAGCCATATCCTATCCTACCTCACCCTCTTACTTCTTCAAAATGCATTGTGTCGTGTACATTACTGAGGATGTAAATGTCACAGAGCTACCATTTTATAGTTCAATATTAAAAAGGACAACACTAGTCATAGTTTGGAGCACTTCAGGAAGCTGCAAAGCAGTTTTTGGAACAAGAATTTATGGAAATGTTCTGTTCAAGTACATGTATTTACATATTTCTCAACATCTCAGCAGCAATGTGCAATAGATTCTGGTTTGCAGATTAGAACTGGAGTTTCTGTCATTGCAAAGGGGATGTAACTTCATGAAAACACATTTCATACATAAGATGAGCTACACTTTCAAAATTCTATTCAGTAAAACATCTAACCAGACATCAAAGTGCACACAGACATGTTTTGCTGAATAAGGACTACTTAATAGTTTTCAGTTCTGAGAATAATTATAAATAAGTATCCTACTGACTTCAGCGATCTCATCACAACAACAACATATTCCATTAATTTTGCAGTGGATAGAATTTCAGCTGTGAAGCTTAAAACATTCTTTGGGTCCTAAACAATACGTGCTTTGAAATTGGCATTTAATTTGGCATCTTCCAGGAGACAGACAAGCTACTCTGTGCTCTTTGTCCTCCTGCCCCCTTCCCTCCTCTCAGACTTTTAAAGGCTGCAAATACATCTTTTAAATTCCTAGCAAAATATGTGTAATTTAAGTATCTGCAACTAATGAGCATTTTACGTTAGCACCATTTTTTTTTGCCTTTTAGATTCCTTCTGACAGTTGTTCTTGGTAATCAGTGTATATACACATCCACTCATCATGGAAAATTCTCCCAAGATCTGGAGTTTAATGCTAACTATGAGGCTTCTGGTCCACTCATAGATTGAATAGAGGCTGCCCAATTCCCTCTTTTAGTGACATGCAATCCTTTGTATGCCCATCCCCATGATGTCCCTGAGGTCTGAAGCTCCCCATTTACATTAGGCTTGCCTCTGTGCTTGTTAAACTTTACTTACCTGTGCATAAGTATGAACATGCAGCTATCGTTAACTGATGTCCTTGAGTCTTCCATCTCTTCTTTTCCTTAGCTTAAGAAAAATTTATCAAAGTTCTTAAACCTAGTAGGCCATTATATTGCAAATTTAAGACATGGTGAAAGTCTTGTCAAAATCACTGGCAGCAAAATGTGACTCATCTTGGGTTTGCTCAATGACTGCTCCAGTTTACCTATACGCTGAAGAATGAAGTAAAGCTGGTTTGTAACCAAGGTTTCAAAAAGCACTCTACACTAGATATTTTCATGTTACTGATTGGTGAGACTGTTTTCTGTCAGAATTAAAAACTGAAACCTTGGATAAAATGTTCCAGTTAATGTATTCATGATAGAGGGACTTTTCTCTCTGGGAAAAAGTGAAACTTGTATGAGTGGTAAAGTAATCTATAACTGCAAACTGATTTAAAACTCTGAGAGTCAGCTAATTAATACTTATCTGATAAAGAGGACTAGATGTCTATGACATTCAAGAATAGCCACCTCCTACTATGAGTAAAAACATTTTGTTTTCTGATTATATATAGAAAGTTTACTTCCCCTAGGGTAACATTCCCTGTAGCTTTATGTTTCTTAAAATTATTAGCATGATCATTATCCCTGAACAAATCTGCTGTTATAAGATGAGCATCAATGTTTAATTCTGCTATGTGAAAAAGACTGATATATCTGGGAATGTTTCAGTGTGACAAAGAGTAGTATTTTAGTTTGCAACAGAAGTATGTTTTTCAGGTGAATAGCCTAATTGTTTTTGCTTGCTGTGCTTTGGTTGATGTTGTGAAGTCTCCAAGTGCTTCAACTGGACTCCTCTCAAACAAAACTAAATTACAGATGCTCTCGAGGAGTGTGCTTAATGCACATCAGCCATCAGTGGGCATTTGGTCCATTGAGACAGAGTGGAGCTAGTTGAAATAGCCTATAAAATTCATACAGGGTGGGCAGTAGCTTCTCAACCCAAATATTCAGGTTTTCTGATTTTCTCTTGTTTATCTATGTTAACTACTAAATACACATGGTCTTGTACTACCAAAATCCAAAGATTTTTGCCTATTTATAAAGTCTGATTTTTTTTTTTTTTTAGTAACACCAAATCCCTTAAATTTTCTAGACAGAGCAATAGGAGTTGTGGGGGCACAATTTAAATCTCGATGGCTAAATAAAAATACTACTATTGCCCAATAAACCACATATTCAAATGTATAGTTGGGGATTGGGAAGGGTTAGGTGCTATACCTATAAAGTAACTTCTTTAAATTATGAATGCTGTTAAAGAAGACCAGATGTCCCACTGAGCTGATTTTGCTCCCAGTATTTTTCCTGTAGGTACTATAAGAAGTAATTATTCTGCCTTCAAAATAATGAAGTCAGCTTGGAAGAAAACAAGTTTTCAATAAACATGCCAAAAATTACCTTTTTTGTAAGTGCTATTTCTCAGATTTGGCTGAGGAAGTGTTATTTGTTGTTTATTGCTTTGTAAGAAAGCCATTCCAGCTAACTAGTTTGTCAAGATTATTGACCCACGAGAAAACAGCACTCATTATAGAAACAAAACTACAGTCCAAGCTTTAGATAATTTGATGTGAACACTGTTCACAATTCATGATACTGAAAATTATTAATGCCAATAAATATGCTGACATGTCCCTACTTCATTTTTCAAGCCTGGCTCTGCACAGGTGGTGGGAGTTCTCAGGTCAGTATTGCACAATGAGAAGCAGGAAATGGGCCAAACTATGCTCTGCAAATAACTTTCTATTTTTAATATAGTATTTCTATACTTTTTTAGATCACTATACAAAACATCATGAACTTAACTACCTTATAATTACTTCCTTGAAAGATATCTGCACTGAAAAATCTGAACAACCAAGTATACATACTTGGTTTCTATCTTATACACGTTTCTTTGTTTCTGCACTGTTCCATCTTGGTCATGCTGCATGTGTTTACATAAATTGAAGTATTTTTCATGTATAAGATTTCATTTCTGCTCTTCACTTTTAGTCAACTCTTGTCTTTATGCAGAAGTGAAATTTTTCTTAGTAACGCAGTGAAAGACTTTGCAAGTTAACACTCTTTCATTTATTTAACCTACATATCTGCTAAGCAGGGTGTTTCCAGCAGGGAAGCCTACAGGAATTCCTGGAAACATCAGTACTTTGGATTATCAGATGATGAGACAAAAGATAATAATAGACACACTTTTGCCCTAAAATGTGTCTCAGTATATTCCTATTGATGCAGAAAGACAATTGCCATTTCTTTTGTACAGTGCTGGAAAAGCTGATTATATAGCCACGAATGGTGTTGTTGATGGATATTTTGCACTGTATGCACTTCCCTTGCTGTTAGAAAAATGTTTTACTGGAACCATAATGTCTGAGAACTGAAGTTATTTGTTTTAATAAGAGAAGAATGTACTAACTTTGTGATCATAGAAGCCATTAATAATTAAAGACAGGCTTCTTTTACTTAAAATCAACAACAAAACACCCAACAACAAAACCAAAACTTTTTCTGTTAACTTTATTTATCATGCCTTATGGATTTTATGTCTCCCTTGACATCTACTATTTATTATTTAAGAGATATAAGGAGAGAGGAGAGAGATGATTTTAGAAGAGATTAAAGGAAGAGACAGTCTTAATGCTGCAGAAAGGAATTGGCTTCCTAGTACCATGCAGCAGGAATTACAGAGGGGAATTATTTAGAATGGTGCTGAATAAGTGAGAAGTATTATCTGTATATATTATATTTGAAATATTGCCTGCTCCAGTTGCTTAGGAAAAATAAATAAATCAACCTCCTTTGGCTGGCATTTACAATTTCTTTAGTCAATGAGATTTACATTGTTAAGCTTTCCTCCAAAATCATGAGAAATGCCTAAGTTCTTGAAAATGCAAAATTATAACATAAATATAACTCAAAAGTTATTTACAAGTGAATTCCAACACAGAGACAAAAAATAGGGGGAAATGTCCATAAACTTCAATAAGTGCTTGATAAGAAACATATCAAACCTCAAAGGTGTTGTTGTGGAGAACAATCTTGACAGAAGACAGACAAATAAAATCTTATATTAAGTTCATGCATGCTAGCATATTACATTAACATGTATGATATACCAGTAGTCCAGCCTTGTGGCTTACATGTGGAAATTTGATGCTAATGTTAGTAAATTGTTTTGTGATTGTTATTAATGGACTATATTGCCAATCAGTTGAGTTCTACAACATTTAATTTCATATTTTACACTGTGCTGCATAATATATGGTCCAGTTGTAAAATGCCTTTTACCCACAAGAGGAAATTCTGCAGACTGACATTTAAAACATTTTCAGGGCTTTCTGCCTGGTGGAAGATTACACTCATGTACGTACAGTACATAAAGAACTTTCTATTGTGTGAGGAGATATAACTGGAAGGCAAGAGGGAATATAAAAGTAACGTAATGGATTATTAGACAGACTCTGAGAAATAGAGAGAATGACTGTCTAGTGAATGCTGCAAATTGTGATGCCATATTTTGAAAAACTGTGCTTTATTTGTAGAGCACATGCAAAGAAGTGTGTGATTATAATGTAGCCTGATGAGTCTTCACCAGCCAATGTGTGAAATTTAGAGCAATAGAACTTATTTTGTGTTATTTTGATCCAGACAGACCCACTTCACAGATTGAACAATAACTCTCCACAAAAAACCTAGTAGAAAAGGGACATACTAACTTTGCATCATGAAAATTTTTCTGTGGCATGCAGAAAAATAAAAGAAATCTCCTTAAATCTTTGTGGAAAACCACAAAAATTGAAGTAACCAGCAGCAAGCAGTTGTAGTTTCTCTACAACATCATAAATAGCTGGACATGTGACTTAGACATTTCTACATTGATGATGGATGAACAATAAAAGGAAAAGAAGAATATGTGATGTACTTTTTTTAACAAGTGAGACAAAACTCTCTGCATGTAAAGTATAGCCTTCCTCATCGCCAGTACTGCACAAGTGTGCAATCCATGTGCATTTCAGAAATTTATATAAGTTTAAGATTCACTGAGCATGAGTTCCCTCACTTATTTCAATCTCTTTTCATAGCTCAGGAGAGTAGATATTGCTACAAAATGTGTCCAAGCTGGAATTTTAGTGAAGACAGTACAGTCGTCCTCTGCAATTGATGACATTAGTAAGCAGGAGGTAGTGGGATCACATGGGTTACTAGGGATGGACTATCAATAGTAATCTGTAATGCAGGTGCATCAAGGGTACACTTGAAAGCAATGCTGACTGACGATGTGTCATCTCCTAAATCTGATGGTGCCAGACATGTAGTAGGTGTAAGTATGGCACAGGTCCAAACTTGCAGTATGTGCAAGTACAAAACAGGTCTAGCGATCTCAGTAACTGCTGAAGGAATCTTGTTAGTCTGATTTGGTAGGTTCTGGAAAATAAGTCCTCATGCTCCTCCAAAAGGAGCATGAAGTTATTAAAATAGCTTTCTAATTCTGTAGAAATGAGAAAAGGAAGAGAGAGATACTCCATGGAAAATTTGTGGGAACTCACTCAGTCTCATAAGGTAATTGGCAGGTGGCTTTTACTTGCTTTCGCAAATAATCTCAGTGGCATCACGTAGGGTGTTCATTGCATAATTTCTCTCAGTTTAAGAGGCAGGCTATATTCGTGTTGTGGTTTAACCCCTATTGGCAACCAAGCACCACACAGCCACTCGCTCACCCTCCCCCTGCCCCAGCGGGATGGGGGAGAAAACAAAAAAAAAATCCTAAAACCCGTAGGTTAAGATAAAGGCAGTTTAATAGGACAGCAGAGAAAGAGAAAATAATAATAATAAAAGAGTATACAAAAACAAGTGATGCACAATGCAATTGCTCACCACCCGCTGACCGATGCCCAGCCCGGTCCCGAGCAGTGATCCCTCCCCCCGGCCAACTCCCCCAGTTCATATACTGAGCATGACGTCAGGTGGTATGGAATAGCCCTGTGGCCAGTTTGGGTCAGCTGTCCTGCCTGCGCTCCCTCCCAGCTTCTTGTGCACCTGGCAGAGCATGGGAAGCTGAAAAGTCCTTGACTAGACTAAACACTACTGAGCAACAACTAAACCATCAGCGTGTTATCAGCATTGTTCTCATACTAAATCCAAAAGACAGCACTATAGCAGCTACTAGGAAGAAAATGAACTAAGCTGAAACCAGAACAATTTGTGAAAAGGTAAAGCTAAAAGTTACTTCTCATCATCACTGAGCAGAATGAAAGGTGATGAGAGTAGGAGTGCGTAAAGTAGCTTTTAAAGATGGGACAGGAGATAATGAGGAGGAATTGGGGAGAACCAAAGATCAGGTGAGATCAGTGGAGAAAAAGTGGTTCATCTGTCAAAGAAGGGGAGTAGCAGAAATGGGAGGGAATATTTTTCATTTCTGTGGCCTTCTGAATGGCTTTTAGCCATTATGAGGTCAAAAAGAAGACAAAATATTTCAATGGCAATTCTATAGAAACTATAAAATTCAAGAAAATCCACAAGCCCCAAAATGCACACCACATCTTATTCACAGAATCACAGATTTGCAGAATGGAATTGGTTTAAAGGAGACCACTGGAGAATGTCTAGTCTAACCCGCTGCTAGAACTGGTTCATCAGGACCATGTCCAGCTAGGTGGAATATCTTCAAGGATGGACACTCTACCACCTCTCTGGGCAACTTGTTTCAGTCTTTGACTACGGTCACAGTAAAAAAAAAAAAACTTTTGTCTTGCATTTAAACTGAATTTCATGTATTTCAGTTTGTGTCCATTTCCTTTTGTCCTGTCTCATTACACCTCTGAGAAGGTTCTGCCTCATCTTCTTTGTTCCCTCTATTAGATTTTTTTTACATGTCTATTAGATTGCCTTTGAGACTTGACTTCTCCAGTCAAGAACAGTCCCAGCTTTCAACATTTCTTTATATGTGAGATACTCCAATCCTTTAGTCATCTTAGTGGCCCTTTGCTGGACTTGCTCTTCTATGTCCGTACTAGGGAGCCCAGACCTGGACACAGTGTTCCAGATATGTCTTACCAGAGTTGAGCAGAGGGAAAGGATCACCTTCCTCAACCTGCTCCCTGCAACACTGCTCTTAATACAGCCTTGGCAGGCTGTTATCCTTCTTTGCCACAAGTGCAGATTGCTGCATCAGGATCAACTTGATGTCCATCAGGACTTGTTCTGCCAAGCTGTGAACAGAACTTGTGAATATCCCATTTGTTTAAATATTCCTTAACCTGATCCTTCTCCAAGAAGGTTAAGTCCTTCTTGGTCTGGATTTTCCTACTGTTCTTAGGGGACAGGGATTGCTGAGGGCCAGTCTTGCTAGTAAAGTGAGGTGAGGGCAGTGCTGAGTACCTTGGCTTTTTCCTTTCTCTTCAGCAGCCCCTCTGCCCTATTCAGCAGCAGGCCCACCTTTTCCCAAGTCTTCCTTTTGTTGCTGGTGTACACATCAAAGCCCTTCCTGTTGTCCCACATGTCCTTTGCAGATTCAACTCCAGAAGAACTTCAGCTTTCCTAACCCTGCACACTCAGATGACATCTATACTCCTAGGTCGCCTTTCCCTGCTTCCACTTCCTCTACCCTTTGTTTTTACATCTGATTTTTGTCAGGAGCTCCTTGTTCATCCATGCAGGCCCTCTGCCACCTTTACTTGATTTCCTACTCATTGGATGGATTATTCTTGTAACTTGGAGGAGGTGATCCTTGAAAACCAACTAACTTTCCTGGTCCTCTCCTCTTGTTGTGGTTTAACCCCGATCGGTAACTAAGCACCACACAGCCGCTCGCTCACCCTCCCCCTGCCCCGGCAGGATGGGGGAGAGAACCGAAAAAGAACTAAAACCCGTGGGTTGAGATAAAGGCAGTTTAATAGGACAGCAGAGAAAAAATGGAATAATAATAATAATAATAATAATAATAATAATAATAATAATAATAATAATAAATAGAAAATACAGAACAAGTGATGCCCAATGCAATTGCTCACCACCCGCCGACCGATGCCCAGCCCGTTCCCGAGCAGCGATCTCTGCCCCCCAAGCCAGCTCCCCCAGTTTCTAT
>VZTL01048673.1:301-23705 GCA_013400535.1 Scopus umbretta
AATCCAAAACACAGCACTATGTTAGCTACTAGGAAGAAAATTAACTCTATCCCAACTGAAACCAGGAGAGAGGGGAATGAAACAATGAAGTTTCTGAACATCTCTCTAGTCAAGTCTTTGGTTTCAATCAAATGAAAGAAGGTTCACATCTGGTATTGGGCTCGAGTCAGAGCTACAATTTCTCCACTGGCAGTGCTGCCAGCAGTATAATAATTGTCCATGAGTTCAAGTGCCTTCCGCTGTATTTTGTCATCCTGAAAACGAATGCAATCATCAGTAATTTATGATTCTTGTCAGATACTATAAGTTAAGCGAAATGTTCTCTTATAAACACAACAGAAGGGGTTGTTTCAGGCTATTGAAGGCATCTGCTATTTTTTTCATTTTTATTATACTTTTTTTTTCCATTTTTAGGGAAGCAAGGTAATGGAGGACCAGGATCTCTTGGAAATAGGAATCCTTAACTCTGGACACAGACAGAGAATACTCCAAGCAATCCAACTTCTCCCAAAGGTATGGTTTCTGTTATTATCCAAGCAAGGGAACTAATACATACAGCTTTCACGTTATTTGAAATGCTTTTTTGAATGGAGATAAACATAACTCTCTACTGTTTTTGTAGACATGTTTTTTGCATATGCAAATGTGGCATAATGTAATGTCATTGCATTGGACTCACTTTGTATATATGTAATTGACAAACAAAGCAAAGGGGAGTAAAATCTGTAATTTGAAGTGATGGCTGTTTAGAATTTATTTTAATTATTTTGGGGTTTTCAGTGTGTTTATAGACTGTCATTACATACATAAATAAGGCTGTCAATGAATCCTAAATGTTTGTCTTTACATTGCAATTGGCCTGGAAATGCTTTGCCCCTTATATAAGTATTCTTAAAAGCCTTGGATGAAACATTGTTTTCCTAATACCTGCCTTTCATGTAAGATGCAGAGACTTCCTGCTGGCTTCATATTTGATTTACTGCTGTGTACATGAATTTTGCTTCTCAGCTGTGGACAGAATAACTTGCAGTCATTTTTCCAATCGTTTTTGGTGCTAGCTGATTTAAACTATAGATTTAAAAATCAATGATAGAAAGGGATTGTTTTTCTATTTTGCATACCAGAATGTATCAGTGGAGGCTGCTACTAGCATTCCAGACAAGAAAGATAGTGGGCCTAGCATGAAAACTTACTATTTGATTTTAGAAAGCTGTGTAAGGAGAATGAATGAAGAGAAGTAGATACCAAAAAGGCTCAGAAGGCTGCCACATGTGATGCAGATACCTAGTGCAAGATACTAGGGCAGGAATAAAACCTAGTGTAAAGTGTGTGGAGTGTTCTGGGAGCAGCATGTGTAGAATAATTGAGGTGAATAGAGATTAGTCTGCTTGCACTTTGATAATACTGGAGAACGAGAAGAGTTATTAAAGGACTTTTCAGTCTAGAGCATGAGGCTGACATTGCTGGAAGAGGCTTTTTGATGCATCATCGCTTACTGGATGGATCACTTGTAAAAGAGAACAAGGGTTTCTTTTGTACAGGAAAGATCAGAAGTTGTGAACAATGCTTGTATCTGCATGTGTTAGTCAATCCGTATAGACTACAATACAAGTCTGTGCACTGAAACGCCAAAGATTATTAAAGACAATAATATTCTACAAACCATATTAGGCAAGTAAGATAAATGGTACAAGTAGTAGGGTATATAAAAGTAGCATCTGATGAATTACAACAGATATTTAAGGTTTAAATATGAATTTATGAATTTTTCAGCAATGCTATCATTCAAACAAAATTTTAAAATCTTAATCCCTGCTCTTAGGTGATGAAGTATTTTTTCCATACTTAGATCAGCTTTCTTGTGTTTAAATTTTTCAGAAGTAATGAATGGATTGTTAATATATCATAATTTTAGTGCTGTCTGCACTCAGTAACTGGTGTTTATGAAAACATTGTTAATAATGTCTGCTTTTGGAGAGTATACTAATGCTGAGACCAGATTCTGTCATAAAACTCCAACCGAGGTCTTTTTAAAATGTGCTTAATATGAGAAAGGAGGACAGAATCAAGATCTAGAGATACTCTTGAAACCAGCCGAGAACAAGATGGTTATGCAGTTACTTGGAAGAATCAACATCTTCTGAACCAAAGATAATTAAGTAATACAGAACAGCTTGAAGCATGGGCTGAATAATGTTGAGGTAGCCTTTAGCATCTTCCCTGTTGAGCTAGAAAAAACAGTCCTTAAGGGCCATGTTTTTAACCTGTCTTTGATGCAAGAATGTTACAACAAAACAAAGGCAGTTGAAAGCTGAAGCTGTGCATCATATTTCCTCACTTAAATGACTTGGCAACACAAGAGAGCTTACATAGTAAAAATACATAATTTCCTATTCAAAAATGAGTTCTCTGAAAGGCACATCTGTCGAAATAGGTATGGGGCCCAAAAATTGGGATGATGGTAAGTTTTATCTAATGTAACCCAACCTTGCTGTATTCACAACAGCTTACTGAAGATCCAAAAAACTTTCACATCCTGCAAGGAGCCATGAACATTTCTGTATATCTATTTGTTTTGTTGATAAGTTCAGCTCTGTCATCATGCATTCAAAATAGTGCGTACCGTCTAAATATTTTTAGATCTCAATCCATAATTGGAGTCTACTAATTTCAATCTCATTAGATAAAAATTCTTTTCATTTGTTTGTTTTGAACATGTACCTCTTTTCTGTTCCTCATTTAATTTAAAACTTGATGACTCCTTGTGTTTTAGTACTTAATAACATTGCTGATGATGTTATTTTTAGTTTTACTATTAATGTTTCCTGTCTTGTGATATTTTTAACACAGATTTTGAGGTGGAAGTTAAGTGCTTTAAAAAACATCTATGGAAAAGCACTTCCTTAAAGCCATATATCAGGCAGTATTGAATAAGCTTAGAGGGTAAAAATCAAGCAACAGATCTATTGTCAAGGTTTTAAAATACTCTTTTGTAAAGCTCTTTTTTTTTTATTCTCATCAATTTTCATCTCTGCAGTCTGCAAATGCAACAGGCATTTAGTGGCTGAAAAGAAAGAGAGTCTTTTTTTACTCATAATTGCAGGCTTCCTAAAGAGTGATGAATTTCTAAATTCCAAACACCAGTAGCCTTAGGAACCACTTTCTGGAGCTTGAAGTAGTTTTAAATAGGAAAAAACGCCACATATCTGTCCAAACATAAATGAATTAATCATTGTAGTTTCTTATGCAGTGTTTAACCAGTATAAAAAGGTATGTTTACCCAGATTTCTCAAAATATTTTCCCCTGATGATTCTGTATTTGAGGAGAACATTTCATAAGAAGGTAAACTGGTATGTTTTTAAGAGATAGGCAGAGTTGAAATCGTTCAGTTACATTTCTGCTTTTCAAAATACCCTTTATTTTTCTTGGATTAGAGGTAGTAGCCCAAATTTTCATTTCTCACTAATGTAATTTAAGTTATTCAAGTTTCACATTAATATTAACTAAAGCACTTTATGGCTTATTATTATTAGATAAGGTTAAGACACTCCAGTAGAAATATAATTTGTAATGTTAATTCTTGAAATGGAAATATTTTATACATTACATCAGTCTTAGAGCAAATTTCATAGCAGAGTTTGATATTGCATTTTAGATTTTTTTGTGTGAAAAGAATGAAATCCATAAATGTTGGGAGAAGGATTTTATGTATTTTATTAAAAGGAAGTTCAGACATATCAAGAGGTAGAGACAATGTCTAAAAAGATACTAAAGTTGCAAGTACAAGGACTTGAGAAAAAAAAATTAATACTGAGAAAATAATTATGTGCAGGATATGCTTAACTGACTAAGAAAATAACAGCAGTTGTGACATAACATTTTAGCCACACTTAGTGACACAGGAAACCTCAGGAGCACTGTCAAGTTATTTCGGCATCCAAAACCGATGTGCAAGTGACTTGTCAATGGGTTCCTCAAAAGATAAAATTGTTTTGAAAATAAGAATTATCCTAGCTTATCTGAGAATTTAGATAAGAAAAAAGATAGCTTTTGTGTGGGATGCTCAGTGTATGGCTTCTTCTCCTGGCGCATAATGAGAACACATTCTCTCATTTGACAGACCGAAGAAAGATGTTAGCTGAAAGCAGCTTTCTCCTGGCTTCAAAGCTATTCTTAAAGTACGCAGCTTGTTCCTTCCTGCATGAAAAGATCTCAGCACAAAGCAAGTTTGGGAATCCTGTAGCAGTGGTGTGCAGGCAGCCAGCCTCTTTCCTGGGTGCTTTGCAGAACCAGACAAGAAGTAGCATATGAGCAGGCTATGAGCACATGCTCTTTGTGAGTAGTGTTACATGAGCAGTACAAGCTGTGCTTCCAAAAAGTGCTGGATTACTCGTATGTAACACTCTTTTGTGCAAGCACAGTAAGTCTGGCCTTCAGGAAAACAGAGCTACTGTGCATGTGCACGTTAACTATGCTGTGTATGTAACGGAGAAAGACCACATCATATGTTTGCTAGTGCTATATTGCGATTGGCTTAGACAACCCCAAGCTTAGCAAGCTGGTTTGAAACCTGGTGTTTAATTCTGTCCCATTCAGTACAGCTAATAGGTAGATCATTCCAACTTCCATTCCTAAAGACAGTGTCCAGACTAGGAGATGCTGCAAAATGGATATCATAACATTTATAACTATTTCTGGCTATGACTCCTTGGTTCTGGTCTGCTGGAAGTGAAGATGAAAAACAGAATTCAAAGGAAGTGCTTTCTACCCTGCTGTTTTTCCTCTGTCTCTGGGAATTACTGATCCTGATTTGGAAGGAGGCCACTCACCTGCTCATTGCACTGCTTATTAGACCTTTAACCTTAAAGACAGAAAAAAAGTATTAGAATCCAGCGTAAGGCGTGA
Organism: Scopus umbretta; assembly: GCA_013400535.1. Taxonomy (NCBI): domain Eukaryota; kingdom Metazoa; phylum Chordata; class Aves; order Pelecaniformes; family Scopidae; genus Scopus; species Scopus umbretta. The sequence goes on from VZTL01048673.1 coordinate 5,208, forward strand.
ACTCTTCAACTCTGAAACACAGAGTCTATATTATTTAAGTAATGCAGCACAAAGGGGCAGTAAAACAAGGCAGCTAGATATATTCATGCTATAGTTCAGGGTGTTTACCTAAGACTAGCTTTAGACTGGTCCCATAGACCAAATGTCCCCTCCATGCACGTGCTTCAAAACTGTCTGATGAAAGCAGTCTCACAAACATTTTCCTTCTTAACTGAGCCTATCGGTGAGCCACTCATGACATGCTGTCATTTATCTGTGTCATGTAGATAACAGAGGCATGTCACTGGTCCTGCCACAATTGCCTATACTGTAAGTCTTATTTTTTCTTCCTGCTTCTTTTAGACTTTCTTATTTGTTGCTGATTCCTCAATGCCTACTGCCTGCTCTGAGAATAGTCATCAGGCAAGGCTGTAAGAGAGAAAGCACTATTCTCTTTCTATGGCAACTAGACTAGGATGACAACCTGAATGAGCTGACTTAGACTTTCTGTACATCCTTTTGTCTGAGAAAGAAGACACGGACAATTGCTTTCTGGGAGTATTTGCTGGTGCGGCTCTTCTGCCCCAGGCCTTCACCCTTCATGTGTTCATGAGCTCTATAAGGGCCATTAATGGGATCCACATACCCATCTGCAACCTGTCCGTAGGCAGCTGTAAACCACAAAGACTACCACTCAGTTGTCCCACACCTTCGCTCATTGAGGCATATTTCTGAACATCTGTTCAGGTCATCAAAAGGACTTCCAGTATCTATATGGTCCATAATTCTCGCGCTGGATTCAGAGGGAACACTAGCATCTTCTCTGCAGGCAGCAACAGTCTTAGCATCATCTGGATGCTGCCTGCCTCTTGGGAAATGCTATGCACCCTCTGCATCACCAGGTCACGAGACCATACATATCCAGAAATGGAGCAAGTACCCAGTTCAACTGTAACTCTCTCACATGCTGTGCGAAAGGACACTATGGCTTTCGCCATTGGCCTACAAGATAGCAGGCTGCATGACAGACTGTACACAAACATTTCCATTGTTTCCCAAACTATAGGTCTGTGCCGTGTTCTGCACAGCCCTTGTGAGGACACAGTTAAGTCTTTTTAACTTTTTAACAGACTGAAATAGCAAAGACCAGTTTATTCAACACCCATAAGCATGGCCTTCTGGTCTCTTTGAATCTTCTCAGAACATCAAGGATGGCATTTGTCTGCAGGCCACTGCACCTTCCCAGATGAAGGGAAGACCAACCAGGAGTGACTGGAGTAAGACTAGGAAAATGTGATTAACACTGAATGTCTTTGGCAGTGTTTCAAATGTCATGGGAAAATTACAAAGAAATGGATCTCTGTCTCCTTGTGTAATTGAATTTCTATCCCCACTCCCACCTCCACACAAAATGAGTGGAGATGTCTTCAAGGCCTCTGAGGCTTACTTGCTTCACCCATTCACTCCTCAAAGGCACAGGGTTGATAGATATGTTTATTCTGCTTACTGGTGTGTGGCTGTTAACTTCTGTCTCCAGTGCCATCTGGAAACAGTGCAGGCCATTTCACTATTAAAAAAATCCAGCTGGAGCTGCTAGAAGATGGTTGGTGAGGTGGGAGGAATGAAAGGCTAACAAGGCCTATGTAGTGAATGCCATGACTTGGGGAGGGAGGAGGAATAAGACTTGAAGCCAGCTAGAGATTCAGGGCTGACTAGGTCAGAAGGTACTTTTCTATGTCCCCTCTCACCAAGAAAGCCTCCTCTGTGTCCTCCTCCACCTCCTCAGGTGAGATAAGAACTTTGTCCCATCCCCTCCCACTTTTCATCTATCAAGAGAAATGATTCACCTCCCCTGTGCCTATGCCTTTGGTTGAAACACTCCATTCAGAGAATGACTCTCCCCTTTCAGTCTTATGATGGGCTGTTAGCACATTGTATTCAAGGCATTGTGCCCCAGAGGGTCCCCAGCTGTACCTCTTCAGTCTCAGAAACTATCTCTGCCTGCACAGCATGCTGTGGCCAAGTTCTCTGTAGCTGTCTCGCATGCAGGGGTTCACAGGTGTCCAGGCAGGCATCAAGGTGGCCTCCAGAGGTGCCTTGAACAGCCCATGGCTCATAATTGCTGCCGCCCAGCCCAAGAGAATGTTAAAGAAAAGCTAAAAATCATAGTGACTAATGACACAAACATTTTCCTTGGGGCTGGCACAGCCCACCATGGACTAGCAATGACAGAAACTGGTCAGTGTGGCCTAACAAAACAGGCAGCAGCAGCACTTGCAGTTGTGGGAAGAACAGAAGAGGTTCCAGCGATCACCACAGTCTGTTGCAACTTGAACACCTAGAAAGGGTCTGCAAGAATGAGATATGTAAGACTGCCTATCCATGGAAGCAGTGTTTCTTCCTCATGATTGGCCCTGCCTCCTTCTTCATCTGTCTCTAATTGCTTCTGCAGCTGGCCCACTGGTCACTGCACAGAAGCATAGTTAGACACCTCTGGACTCCTCACAGCAGTCATGAGGTCAGCAGCCTCCTGATACTGACACCAGGTTATCCTGCTGTCAGGAAGATTTCAACTTTCTTACAGCACAGGTTGATGAACAGCGTCATTTCCTTGGGGCCCCAGCTAGAACCCTGTGGGGCCTTCTGTGAAGCTGAGGAGATTGATGGGTTTTCTGACCATCACAAAAAACAGCATTATTAAAGGTGGATGGTAATAAAATTGTTATGGAAGCAACAAGAAATGCAGCAAACACTTCTGAGCTAGGCAACGGAAAGTGAGGCAATTAAATATGAAAAAGAATCAAGGAAGGAAATTATATGAGTCATGAAAGTTAAAGGCAGCTGACAGCAAACACAAAGGTAGACCTCCACCATTTGGTCCATGTGTGCATGTGTGTTTTCTTCCATTGAAGGTGGTAAGGTTATCAACCACTTGATTCAGATCTTTGTGTCTCTATTAGGAGTTGAAATGTGTTTGGTGCATGACTGGTCCTGATCTTCTGGTTTACTTTCTTACAAAAAGAAAGCTGGATGGTGCGTACCCAGACTATTCTGCAAAGTAAATGAATGCAAAGTAGAATACTTTTAAATCGTACTGTGGCACCAAACCATAGTACTGTTGGTCCAAGAAGATCACCACTAGTTCAACCCCTGAGTGGGATAAAAAAACTAAAGGTGCAGCTGATAGCATGTTATTAAATAAAACAGTCAGAGCTACTCAGGATTCAGCAAAGGATGAAAGTTTGACTCTGGAGATGTCAGTCTGTGCTAATATCCAGTTTTTGAAAGCATGCTTGTAAACCTTTAGCTCTGTGCACTGAAGTACCAACAAATATCCACAGGACTGCTTTTAGAAATTGTACTCATAGAGACTCTTGAGATCAAAGGCCATAGCTTCCACTTAGTCCACAAATTCTGATTGATGTCTTCCTAAGATTACATTATATGCAGTTTAAATGTCCCGAACTATTGCATACATCATCCTCAGTAATACTGAATGAGACTTGTTCTTCCCTTGTCCCAGACATTGTGTCTGATGAAGAACTAGGAGGTCTTTTCAGAATTCTGGATTGTGGATCTGTTTAAATTTTTTCATTTAAAAAAAAAAAAAAAGTGTGTGTGCATTTATTTTCCTTTAAATTCAGAAGATAGATTCCAACTGCAGGAATCATAGAAGGGGTGCCTATTGCAATACTGGCAATCTCAGGTAGGAAACTCTGCACTCAGTTCATGGTATTCTGGATTTACCATTGGGGCAGGATCCCAAATCAGGCAGTGCTGTGAAGTCAGCATGCCTATACTATCTTTTTATAGTAAGCTCCACAAGAAGACGGAAGGCTTTCGATCAGCAGAAAGAAGAAACCAAACATTATTAGAACACAAGCTTGAATAGTTAACTTTTTAAATATGTGACAAGGTAGACAGAATAGAAGCCCAAAAGGGTGATATACAGCTCTTCCCCACCCACTGTGTCTTTGCGGCAGGTCCCTGTTTTCACTCGGTGGCTTTCTCAGCAGCAGCAAATGCAGTCTTCTCAGGTCCTCAGGGAGTTGTGCCCATTGCCCATAAGAGCTGCCTCTCTGTGCCTGCCTGCAGGCTCAATTTCTGCACAGGCATTGCAGGCACCAGCTCCACATGGTGGCCCTGTGCCAGCCAGACCCTGTGGTCTTCAGAAGTGTCACTCTCCCGAGTCTTTTCTTTCACTGCTCCAAAGGAGGAATGATCTCCGCTTCCAGCAACATGAGTCCAATTGATCACGTTTGTAAAGTACATAATATATAATAGACAACTCACAAAGACAGGAAAAAAAGAACTGATACCCCTCTCCCCATTACAGTCTTCCAGAATTACTCAGACTGGTAGTTGATAGTTTCATACAAGTTCCCAAAAGTGCTGCTTAAATCTCTCAGGCCAGCAGTTTAAAAGAAAGCATTATGCACTTGCTAAAAAGATCTTTCTTGCAAACCAACACAAGTGTAAATTCATAATCATAGCCATCTTTTAAAAAGCTGTGAAACTCAAGTCAACTCTTTCTCCTTACACAGCAGATAAAAAGCTTGATTTTAATACACACAGTGTTGAGATCCACCAGATAGTGCTATTACCTGTAAAGAAAATAGCATTAGCTCCCCATCTGTCTGAGAAGATCAGAGAAAACTGGTAATACTCTATGTTAGTGAATTCACCTTGATACTTCTGGTGCATATGTGATTACTTTGAAGCTCCATTTGTGTTTATTTGGCTACCTTTCAGAGACAAAATTCAAGTACCCTCTATCCTAATGTAAAATAGTATATTGATATAGCAGTGATACACCTGTAAAAAGAGTGATGTACAGGCAGTCTCTTGTAAAGGATTTCTCAACCCTCTAGGATGCTACTTGACATTACTACTATATTACGAGAAACAGCTGTTTCTGGCTTCTGCTTTCTATTCATTTCAAAGGAGGAGATACTAGTGATAGATCAATAGGACCTAGGAGAGAAATCTCCTATGGTTTGTCTCTTCTTCCATATTTATATCATATTATCTTAAGCATTTCTTTTTCTCTAAAGCCTATGGGCTTCATTCCTAGCCTTTTCCATAGTCAGTGTGCTAAAATCATCTGCAATGAAACAGCTAACATTGATAACATTCTCTAAAGATAACAACCGAATGAACTAGTAGCAGTGTCTGCCGAACAATACTGCCCCTATTTATGAGCAATTAATATTTGAAAGGCTGTCGTGACTTGAAGCTCAGAGATTTTATACTGCTCTGAGTCAAACAGTATGCACATAGCTGCTTAGATGTTTGACACCACTGCTGCATGTGTTGTAGCTGGTGCAAAATGATTGAAATATTATACATGGAAATACAGTCAGTAGATAGGAGGGTGTTTTTCTTTCAAAAAAAAAAAAATCAATCAGCAAATAGCATCAGCAAGGAAGCCTACAGGGTGTAAATGATCTGTGATAGGAGTCTAAGATCATTGTGCACTACAGGAAAAAAAATACAAACAGTCCAAGAGCAATGACCTATTAACGAGGACTGGGATAAGACTGCAACTAAACTGCAGCTCTAATAAAGTAAAGGGGCAGCACTTCCAGACAGATATTTCAAAGTGCTGGGTTTTTTTTTTATTATTTAAAAACTCCATAACATTTTATATGAAAAGCAGATACCATTAATGATACTGTCACATCTAGATAACCAATCTGTCTGTCAATAAATACTTGAAAGGAAAATATTCAGCTAGCTATGAATGACAGTTAATAAGCTAGTTGATGTTATTAACAGACAGAACAAAACTTTCCGTGCAAGAGGATGGATACTGAAAGTTTATTAATTTTCACATATTACACTTGTTTTAGAAAATCTGATTTAGATAAGAGATTGGTTCTTGGTTCATGACAAAACAAAATGCTGCTTTTGTGCTGAAACTGCTGGCAAATATTCTAGTTCTGAGATTAATTTTTTGCGATAGGAGCAGCAGGAGGGGCCTGCCCCGCCAGGGCAGGCGTGCTGGGAGCTGGGGGGTGCAGTGAGGCAGGCAGGGAGCACCCACACAAGGTGAGCGGGACAGGGATGGTGGCAGTGACTGCGGACAGCCACGTCCCAAGGCAAATCCACAGGGATGAGGATGGGACAAGGTCGATTTGGGAGGGCAAGTCAGTAGGTGAGGATCAGCAAGGTGCATGACTGGGCAGACCTATCTATGGCATAGCTTGGGCAAGGGCCAGGGACGTGGACCTCTGCTCACATGCAGCTCCTGCAGAAGGTGGGATGGCCCCAACCAGGCTTCCTGGTGCTCTTTCTCACATGGGTCTGATCCAAGGCTATGCAGCTGCACCATCCCTGATGTGGTCTTGAACACAGGCAGCCAAAACTCTGGGGCAGGGAGAGGGAAAATGCTTGCAGAGCCTGCTGCTGCCCAGCAACAGCCGGTGTATTTTCATGTAGGCTATTAAGTGACCTGATGACAATTTTGTCTATTGGCACCAAATCCAAAGAGTGAAATTGTCACATACATTTCAGGTGTTCTCAGTCTGTTGCTTATTTGATTGTTCACCTGTATTTGCTTGCCTGTAGCCCTTTGCAACACACTGTCATAGAGTGATACCTATTTTAACAACCCTTCTGATGGAGATCTCCAGTGGGAATTGAGAATTCAGAAACTTCCCATGCTGTGTTTGTTTTTTATAGACTCTGATGGGTTACCAGAGTTATGGGCCAGACTGCATGAGATTTCTCAATCAACAGTTCAAAAAAAAAAAAAAATCATATTAAAATCAGGATTTATTAAACATAAAGGTCAAATAGTAATAAACAAAAGAAATCATTTGCCCCATCTGGATACATTGAAAATTGTTTCAAAGGTGCTTCACTTTTCTTTGTTAGAGAAAGAAAACAAAAATACCTTATATCTTTCAAAAGTCATGTGTTCCTTGTGGGCCCTGTACATCCTCTTCATGTCTTCTCTGTATTAGGTTTTCTTCTTCAGTTTATCGGGTCCTTTCTTTTCAAGTGTCAGTTTAAGCATACCTCATTTCAAATCAGCTCTCAAAATAAGCTTCCCAGGAGTCAGAGCTACCAGGGTCCTCCAACACTGTTGCAGTCTGCTGGACAGACTACTGTCAATCTAAGATTTGAAGTTAAGTCTGAATGACAATGAAAGAAGAATTTGCCATGCTTTTGACATCTAAGAATTTAATTCTAAATTAGGAAGAAACTAAATTCCAAAATGTCAAGTTCAACAAAACTGAACTCTCACTTTCTCATATGACTCCTTTGTTACAGAAGTGACCTGAAAGGCTACGATTCCCATGCTTAGTTATGTGATTTCTCTTGTCTCTCTTTTATGATTTAAGGTAATGATTTCACTACATCATTTAAATATCTCCATTAATATTTTATATCCAACATCTGCAGCAAAAGACCAAAGAGTAAACTGTCATAGCCACGATGCAGTGTGCCCACATCACTCCTCTCTGATACTGCAGGAAACCAAGATCAAGATCATGACGTGCTGGCTTTCTGCATTTGAACAGACAGATCGACAAACACTGCTGCAGCTTTCAAATGAAGACTTCAATATTTTTCTCTGCTTTGAATTCAAATTGTATTTCAAATAAACTATGAGAAATAAATTGATTCAGGCAAGATATTAAGATCAGAATTCTCTCCTTTTTAAATTACTTTGTCACTCACTTCAAGCTTAAGCTCAAAGTATTATGTTTCTGTCACACTTCCCTTGTTTCTCAGAAAGTAGGAATGTACATAAGCAGACAGAAATGAGAGACTGGCTTTCACCACGCACAGTGTCACTCTTGCACAGTTGGGAGATCCTATGCAAAACGCAAGGTTTCTAAACCTCTAAAGCTTCTTAACAGTTTACCAGTTCAGTGTATTATCAACTTAGCAATAGTTACACTTCTATAGAAAGATGATATGCATATAATAGTGTTGAAAATTGAGGCTATTGCATAATTTTTCTTACATTGGTCTACTTCTACTTCTGCCACTACTGCAAATTACTTTAAAATTCATAAAAACAGTATGGTGTAACAAGCTGCACAGGTAGAGGCTTTCTACATTTTTATCTTTAATGGCTAGCTTGAAAATCTTCACTTGTGTCACTGGGAGGCAATTGTGAAAGAGAAATTGCAGCTATTTACTTCTTAGTAGCTTAACAAAATTCAGAAAAATAAGATGCCAGTGGTATTTCTTAGTTTGTTATGAAAACAAGAGTTATGTGATTATGCTTTCTGTGCCTGTGTTGCTATATGAATGCAGGTGGTGCACTTCTGTGTACATCATTCTGTCAATTCCATTCCAATATTTGGTTCGATTGTCCAATCTAAACTTTACAGACAGAGAGCAATTGAAAATATATTAAATTCCCAGAAGTTCCATGAACAATGTGACCAGGTAGAGGAAAGAGAATTTTTTTAAGCCTGCCCCGGGGGCGGAAAAATACAGTGTGGCTTCAACCATTATAAAATAGCAGATAACCTACTAGGAGAGATAAATTAGGAATAAAATAACCAAGGCAATATGTTTCATTTGCCGTTTGATAGCAAAAGATCCATTCCTCAGTCTAATTTATTCCCCTTCTATGAAATCTTAGGTGCAAATCTGACATTTTTGTGCAGTCAGTATATTAATAATGTCTCTCACCCTTTTGCCTTCCCTCACTTATGTGTTTTCTGATGTCTAGTAAGAATTGAACTCATACTACAGTCTTAGTGTACTCTGGTTTAAAAGACAAGCAGACATAACAAAAAGATCCATTGAAAACTAAGTTTTATTAGTGCTTCTGCTAACAAACTTGTCTCATGTTGTCTAATCATTGAAAGAATGTTGGTCAGAGAATAAGATAAATCTGACCCAAAGAAAATAATACAAATAACTGCTGTTCTGAAAAATATTTATTGAATATTATCCATAATTCTTACTCATTCTTGTTTTTCAGATGAAGCAGATCGGTCACGATGGCTACAACCCCACCTCTGTAGCTGAATGGCTGGATTCCATTGAACTGGGTGACTATACCAAATCCTTTCTAATTAATGGCTATACATCGATGGACCTTGTGAAAAAAATCTGGGAGATTGAATTAATTAATGTAAGTTGATCAACTTATAGCAGTAGTTCCTTCTAAATACATTATAGTACTTGCTCTTACATATCAAAGAGAAAGCACAAAAGCAAATTGCACTACAAATACTGTCATCAGGTACTGTTAATGATTACAGCTTTCATGCCTGTACCTGGATTGACTGTACCCTTTGCTTCCATTTGCTTTGCCATTGTCTTTAGCATGGTATTCAATCAGCATGATTGTGTCACCCATTCAGGATGCTGAATAACATTTAAAAACACATTTTGGTAGTTTATAGCTACAAATCATAAGTCTTTGCTTTTAAAGTGCCTAACAACAGTTCTTCTTGTAAAGATACTCACAGTTTACTTCTTCCACATGCTCTGGCTAAATTAAACATAAAATAAGGAAACCTTCAATATAGTTAATGTTATGCTAAAGAAACAAAATATTTTATTTAAGTATCACTTTTGCTTGAAACTTTATTTACATGAGTCAGTTTAATTAGATACCCACATATGGGCAACCGTAAACTTTAATATGGACTGCACTGCAGAGTAATTTGGAGTGACATGAATTTTGTACTATTACAAGTGAAGACATTGACAGTACAGCTTTGCCAATGGAATATTCCTGTAAGTTATGTGTCTGAAACCGAGTTGTTTCCTTTTATAAAAGATAGATGATTATAGCTTTAGGTCTGCTGTGGCTTTTGAAATCAACTGTATTGTCAGTTTTTCTGAATTTTAGGGCAATCCCTACGTGGAGAAAAGCCCAATGTCATATTTTATTGGCTCTTCACAGATAAAAGGCTGTGGTCTTCCTTCCCATATAGGAGATACTGCATCTCTGTCTCTAATTAGTGCTTAACTTCCAGAAGAGTCAAATGGATACCAGTAACCATAGACAATCAAGCATAAGATAGAGCAGCTGATACAGCTTTATACTAGGAAACAGTTCCCAGTGTGTCCCAGGCTGGAGAAATGGAGAACGTAATGATGATCCAAAGCAATGTTTCAACACAGTAACTGGTGCAGGAGGCACAAGCAGGTGTATCTCAAGACCGCCATTTAAAGAAAAGAAAAGAAAAGAAAAGAGGTATTTCATATTAACTGAAAGGCAAAACCATTGCATGTTAGAATTTATTTTCTTGCTGCCACGTTACAGTTAATATTAACTAGCACAAAAATGTAGAGTAAGAGTAAGGACCAAACTCTGCCTTACATGTTATGTCTGTTGCATTCAGTGTATGTCGTAGGTGTATAATTGAAGTCAGGATATGATTGATGCTGTTATGGGTGTCTGCTGCTAAGCTATTTATAACTGTGAGTCTTTTTTCTGTAAGTGGCTGGAATTTTAATAAGAACTGGGGACCCTTTTCTCCAGAAGCTAATACAGATTAACAATTAGCACTGAGTTGAAAAAAGTGGAAGTCTCCACTCACATTGTCTTCTGTAACTTAATTTTGCATCCCAAACATTTTGCGATAATCAATTTGGAAACAAATTACCCTTTAGCTCCCCCAAGTGGATCATTAAAACCTCATTAAAGGCTTGTGGTTTGATTCCAAATTTGCTTAAACTGATGAAAAGGGAAGTACCTGTGCTGAAGTTAACAGGAATACACTTCTGTATAAACCAGAACAGTATATTTCCTTCTAACTTTACAGCTGAACATCATGTTCTTGTTTAAGGCCTGTACTTGGGGAAAATACTCCCTTTTGCCATGACTTGCAAGAAGAAGCTGTTAAACAGTTGTTTAAATATTTGTATAGATATATTTCTCCCACCTGATATATTATTGGATTATGTTGTTCAAGAGCATAGTAAATAACAGTTCTACATTCTCAGAATTCTATTTTAGTCCAGTCAGTATATATGTAATTCCCACCAATCAGTAGTAGCTAACTATAATGAAATCATGTTCACTGAGAAAATCTGTAGCTTAGAAAAGTATTTACTTTTATTTTTCTGTTTCAATTGAGGAGATTCTTTCAGAAATGGACAAGAAATTGGTTTGAAGCATTGCGCAGTCTGGCAGAACAAGATACTTATCTCTGACCAGCAGGCCTGCTGCCTGCAATTGATTTCAAAGGTCTCACTTCCCATTCAGGCAATGGCAAACAAGAGCTTATTACAGAAAGTTTTTCATAAAGGAATGCATAAAGGTCAAAGCCACTAACTCTGGAATAGGACTCCTGAACTAAGTAGGTCAGAATCCAGGCACTTGAAAAATAAGAGAAAAAGCAGACTCAACATCTTGAAAAGAATTCAGAGTACCCTTAGTTTGGTGACTCTTGGTGTTCAAGTTGTAGATGGAGCAAGAAGTTTCATTTGCACTTACACCAAATATGCAATAAAAATTTATCAAGGGCTACAGATATGGTAACTTTTTCATTTAGTCATCAGTTTAAACAGTTGCAGCCACTGAATTTGACATAAAAGCCATTCCTGCTTTGCTGCAAGGAATCCCTTAGTTCATATTTGGTGCTTCTTTCCATTAAGCCATTGGGAAATTATCCATGGCTTCTGGACGGGTAGAAACAGATTTGAAGGTAGAGATAATATCTTCTATTAGGTAAATAAGCATAGCTGAAAGGACAGGGGAGAGAAGGGGACATTTAATTTTTCACAAGTTCTTCTTTACATCTAGAAAAATTAAAATTCTTTATTATCTTCTTTCTACACTTTTTGTGATCATCAACTTACATGCCTGTGGATGAAGTTCATGAAGTTTTAAGTTTTTTTTTTTCCCTAGATGTAACCTAGTAATAAGGTCATCCTTTATTATAATGCATCACAATATACTGCTGTAAGTTTTACTTATCACATACCTCTGAACTTCCGTGTATGATGCTGACCAAGATACTTTTCTTCTACTTCCGGGGATAAATCTCTTCATTTAAGTTATTAAAGCAAACGGTTCATTTTTTGAAAGACAAAAAGAAGAAAGCATATTCTGAAAGTCTCCCAGCAGCTGAATGAAACTAGCCTCCCCAAATTCCCTTTATAAACTATAAAGGATGGCAAAAGAAAGGACCATTCAGAGGATGGTTCAGGGTGGTGAAATTATGGTTAATTATCTGGATTGTTTCCTAGGGGAGTTTGTCTCTCCCTGCTGACATACAGAGATGTTAAAAAGACCAGTTTTAGTATAAATGTCGATCTGCTTGAGGGTAGAAGGGCTCTTCAGAGGGGTCTGAACAGACTGGATCGGTGGGCCGAGGACAGTTGTACGAGCTTCAACAAGGCCAAGTGTCGGGTCCTGCACTTCGTTTCACAAGAACCCCATGCAACGCTACAGGCTTGGGGATGAGTGGCTGGAAAGCTACCTGGCAGAAAAGGACCTGGGGGTGCTGGTTGACAGGCAGCTGAATATGACTGGCAGTGTGCCCAGGTGGCCGAGAAGGCCAGTAGCATTCTGGCTTGTATCAGAAATAGCGTGGCCAGCAGGAGTAGGGAAGTGATCGTGCCCCTGTACTCGGCACTGGTGAGGCCGCAGCTCAACTACCGAGTTCAGTTTTGGGCCCCTCACTACAAGAAAGACACTGAGGTTCTGGAGTGTGTCCAAGGAAGAGCACTGAAGTTGGTGAAGGGTCTAGAGAACAAGTCTTATGAGGAGCAGCTGAAGGGAACTGGGGTTGTTTAGTCTGGAGAAAAGGATGCTGAGGGGATACCTTCTCGCTCTCTACAACTACCTGAAAGGAGGGTGTAGCAAGGTGGGCGTTGGTCTCTTTTCCGAAGTAGTAATCAATAGGACAAGAGAAAACAGCCTGAAGTTGCGCCAGGGGAGGTTTAGATTGGATATTAGGAAAAATTTCTTCACTGAAAGGGTTGTAAAGTATTGGAACAGGCGTCCCAGGGAAGTGGTTGAGTCACNGCTCTCTACAACTACCTGAAAGGAGGGTGTAGCAAGGTGGGCGTTGGTCTCTTTTCCGAAGTAGTAATCAATAGGACAAGAGAAAACAGCCTGAAGTTGCGCCAGGGGAGGTTTAGATTGGATATTAGGAAAAATTTCTTCACTGAAAGGGTTGTAAAGTATTGGAACAGGCGTCCCAGGGAAGTGGTTGAGTCACCATGCCTGGAGGTATTTAGAAGACGTGTAGACATGGCACTTAGGGACATGGTTTAGTGGTGGACTTGGCAGTGTTAGGTTTACAGTTGGCCTTGATGATCTTTTCCAACCTAAATGATTCTGTGATTCTATGATTCAAGTTAACCTTTATGAGTTACTCCTTACTCCCATAGGACACTGGAATGATCAGAGCTTTGAATCTTATCTTCCTAAAAAGAATAGTTCTTAGTCTATTTCCAACACTGTTTTACCATCCTTGGAAGTTACCATCTAGGCAAACACATTTTTTAAAAAGCTGTGAGGAGAATGCCAAGCATATGAGAGAGGGAGAAGGTCTGAGGCACTGGTGGTAAAGGCCATCTTCCCTCAGCTTCTCTGGTTCTCCAGCTACCTCACTGGCATTAAGAAGCCAATTTAATATGCAGCTTCCTGCAATTTATTGCAAATTATTCCAGCAAGGTAATGTCTGCTCTAACTTATGTGCTAGTTGCTTTCAGACTTTTATGTATACGTATATAGTGTGTGTGTTTCTTCAAGCACAGTCAAGCAGCAATTACTTAAAGCGTTTGAATCAGAAGAGTCATTTTAAAAGTTATTCATTTGTGTTTCTTGTGACCTCCCACCAGCATTCTCAGTCCTTTCCAACATGCCAGACTTTGAAATTTAGAATCTATTTCACTAATTCATTTGTCATTTAGATCAAGAATTTTCCCAGATACGCATCATTATTTTCTCAGGTATGTGCTTCCTGGGAAGCATTGTTCTAATTCCCTTATCCTGGGATTGTAAGTATTCAGAACACCTTCTCCCAGCATTGGCTTTCCTAGCACTTCTGGTTTTGTCTCCCAGGTTTCTTGGCTCATTAGAGAGGTAAGATTCTGTACCCGGATCCAGATATCATTTATTCAATGCTGTAGCTACGTGGAACTTTTCTGAAATACATATAATCTGTTGGAGAGAAGTCCACTATGTTCTGAAACCCCCTAACCCATCTAAAGTGTGCACCTGTGCTTTAAAGTATAAATGCTCTTCTACATGACTAATCATATTATTCTTGTCTGTTATTCTGGATTACTTACGTAACCCTCCCCCTCGGGGAGTCACTCTCTTCAGGGAACTTTTACCAAAGAGATTCTTCAGGCAAGATATAAACAGCTTAAAAGCACAAAGCAAGTTATTTATCGTCTAACACACACAATACATTGTAGGACTAATGAACTAGGCATTAAATCAACCCCCACCAAATGAATCACTAAGTCTACTGGGCAAGTAGTCATCACTCAGGTAGGAGAAGGCTGGCCTGTGTGGCTCCCTGGAACAGGCTGATCTATGATGTTGCTGAGTTGCTGTCTTCTGATTTCCCTTTTTTTCCTTGGGATTTTGTACCTTTTCATGTGAGTGGTGTTATCCTTGAATCCTTGAGGTGCCAGTTTCCCCATCTCAACAATCTTACTTATGTCTGCAACTTTACCTTTCTTATCTCACATGCTTCCAGCCTGTGCACTCTCTCACAGCTCCTTCTCACGCCCTAGCAATTTTCTCAGAAGAAAACTGAGAACAGTTGCACAGCTGTGGTGTACTGAAAGTAGGCCTTAAATCACAGATAGCTGAACTCCTGGGAGGAGGGTTACATGTAAGTGGCCTGGTTTACATTTCTTCTCAATTAGTTCATCCTGTGCTGCAAGCTTCTTCTATTTTTGGACATCCATCTTTCACATGGATGATTCAGTATTTGTCTCCTGTAAAATTAATGTTTGCCAAATGGTTTCTTAAACTCAATTACTGTCCAGGTTTTGAGCTTTTGGGGAAGTGTTCTTGATACTGTCACTCACAAATTGCATTCCTGGTTTACATTAGGGTATAATTGCTGTTCAGGATCAGATCAAGGATAGTAGAGAGAGACAATAGCTACCAATGGACTCCCATCCATTAGTTTATAACGAAATACTTTGGACCCTCTACAACATCACCAACAAGTTCCACAATTTAATTATATGCTCTGTGAAATAGTGATTCTTTAGTTATATTAAAGGCTGCTACATGATCATTTCACTGCAGCCCACTAGGTTTTGTCCTGTAGGAATCAAAGAGCATGAAGATGGCCATACTGGAACAGATCAGAGGCTCTACCTAACCCACTGTGCAATCTATAAAAATGGCCTTAAACAGATGACCAGGGAAGGCTATGCGGATAGGGCAAGCATATTATGAACTATCTACATAGCATTCTTCTAGTCATTAATAATTTTCAGCTCAGGGACTTCTGGCATTGAGCAAGTTCTTCCCAACTGGTCCTTGTCTTTCTTACCTTGAGTGAGTTATTATCATCATCAAGTTTTGTGATCTTACTGCTTATCTTCTTTCCTGTGGAATTTATAAATATATTGAACAGCAGAGGTCCATTCACAGATCTCTTCAGAAATTCACTAAGAACCTTCTTCCACTATGAAAATTGCATTTTTTCTTACAGTTTCCTGGTTTAACCAGCTGTTTATCCATGAAAGAACCTCTTTGTATGGCTTAATGCCATGACTGTTGTTTTTTTCTTTTTTTTTTTTAAAATGCCTTTTAAAAGTGGCTTCATCAAAAGACTTTAGAAATCCAGGCAAACAAGCAGATAAAGCAGATTATCAACCTCATCAACATACTTTTTGGCTGTTTTGAAGAACTCCAATAGGCTTTTGAGATATGAGGTGCCTTTACACGCAGCCACTTTAACACTTCCTGGTTTTATTTATCTGTGTGTCCACTACTAGTACGCATTATTGAATTCCTACTAATTTGCCTGGGACAGGCTTAGAGGCCAGTATTTCCACACATCTTTCATGAACTCTTTTCAAAGATTGTCATCAATTTTGTCACCCTCCAGTGCTCGGAAAACAAGAAGGTTTTAAGGGAAAAGTTACACATCATTGCTAGCAATTCAGCAAGTTCACCCATAAATTCTTTCTCTGTTATCTTTTCTGTGCTATGTTTCATTTTGCACACTTCTATCATTTCTCCTTTCAGTCATCTCATGTGCAAACTGAAGAGTCCTAGTCCATTTAGCCATTCCATACTTCCAGAAATCCTTGCTCGGTGTCTTTCTAGTCACAGACACAATGACTTTCTAGTCCTTCTCTGTACAGCTTCAATACAGAGTACCAGCTATGCATGTCTAATTTCAAAGTTAGAACAGCTTTTTACATATTTAGCTTGAGCCTATAGCTCTAGGTAATAGCGACCACTGTACTGAACTCTCACAACTCTCATGAGGCCTTAGCTGACTAATGCACCTACAGTCTTAGTACAACTCATAGTCTCTGCTTAAAGAACTTAAAAATGGACCACATACTGCATTTGTATTCCTTGACCAGGTTAGTGTCTCACTTAACAGCCTCCCCATCTACTCCAGCAAAGCAGATAGCAACTCCACAGCTTGACTGGGTAATACACACCAAACGAATCGATTTTGTACTGTGCTCACTTGACAGCTTAATTTCCCATGCTCTATAGCATGAAAAGATACCTTTTTCTTAGGAGGGCTGTCCTTCAGATTCTGTTTGACAAATTACTCTGTGACTCTTCTTTTCTTTTTATTACTTAATTTCCCAAGCGTGCCACTCTGCAGAGGCAGTTTTTGAGGAGGAATGAAACATTACATCTCAATAACATATTCTCAGACATTGTGACTGCAAATCTACAATTCCTTTTCCTCTCTACCTCAGAGCCCTGTGCTAGATTTCAGAACCCTGAAAAGAATTGAGTGCTTGGAGCCACAGTCCTTTCTGATCTCCTGGAGACACTGCTGACTGATGAAGATGCCCTTAGCTCTTCCCGTAGTTGCTATCTAAATGGCTCCAACAATTCTGATAATCAGAAGAGCTTTCAAGATTGTGAGTCTGCATTAGCAATAGGGTGTGGGATCTCAACTTATTAGGGATTTCGTTATTAAAAATAACTTCTATAGTTGTTGAGTTTAGAAAATTCTTTCTATGACTTTTTCTTTGTTCACTCTTTCCAAACATTGAGAAGCATATTACTAGTGTGCTTGATTAAGAAAGTACTTGAAGTTAATTTGTGTAAACAATACTTTTAAAACAGCAACATATACAAACGTGCACACGCACATATGTGTGTATGTATGTATTTATATATAAAAGTATATAATTGAAAGTAAAGAATTCTCCAACAAGCTAAATAATGGACTATCACACTTCAAATATGAATGCCACTTCTGTAGAGACAGCCATGTTGATGTACAGATGCAAAATCAGAAGTCTTGTATTTCAAAGTTTCTAGGTAGCATAAAATGCTTGAGAATCTCTCTGTCATCCTGCAAAAACAAATGTGCCTGTTATACTGAGGAGCAGATATTTCTAACCTTTGAAAATTTTATGGGAATCTTTAAAGTTCTCTGCCAGGCAGGCTGAACTTTGGGTCTTTTCACTCATTAGTAAAGTAGTAGTCTATGTATAGGATGCATTAAGACATTTAAGAAAATCTTTTCTACTATATTTGTGGTGTTTTTTATGTTAAATAACTACAATTTTGAAGTGGCTAATGTACAACCTTGACTGGTTTGAGGAAATATGAAAGAAATTTTCAATATCCATTCAAATTCTCTGGTTCACCTGTTTGCAAGATTATCCTAATAACATAAGTAATAGGACCAAGTATTAAGCACTTTTTTGACAACAGGATAGTTGCTTATATATTTCAAATCAAATACTCTGAAGATGGGTCTGGAACTGAATAGCTTTCATTGTGATGTATTATTTCTTCATGAGGTAAGACATGTATATGGATTTGCTCAGTTGCTCCTATGTTAAAGCAAATGAGATCACATTAATATATGTTTGCTGCTACAGTTATAAATACAAAGGATAACTCTCTAAATTACTATTCTTTCCCTTTGAAATGGGATCAGTAAGTTCATTGCATGTGCAAAAAGTTATGAGATATTATACAAATAGCAAATTTTTTTCCATACACAATAGTTTGGTAGATTTTGTTCATCCAGGGCACCCACAGAGGTCTCAAAAGGGTTTTAATAATGTGTATCTTTGTTTCTTTTGCAAAAACGAAATATTTGCCAATTGCAATCATACAGTAAATTTGCTCTATTGGATCTTGCATTTAGAAATGATTCTTTCTGCTTTGAATACTGGTAGCAGCTCCATCAGTCACTCAGTTCCTAAATGACTGTGGATGTTACTGATCATTTAGAAACTGTTGTTATGTTGTAGTATTGCAGTGGCTGTTTATATCTTGTTGGAAGCTCTTTATCCTCAACAAATCCACATGCCAGCATTGTAACTTCATAACATGTTTAACTGTTACATACAGTTTCTGCATGTAACATCTTGGGCCCCTCACTACAA